>SAYR01069973.1:306130-353572 GCA_004382745.1 Argopecten irradians irradians
TCATCTATTACTTCAATGAAATATTGACAGGTGAGTGCAGTGTTTATTTTCAATTCGACATTGTTGTTTGCAATATCGGGGCATGTGTATCTGAGACAAGATATGTTTAGAATGATACACGTGTGTCAAGTGTCCCGTGCTTTATATAGGGGGTTGGCCAGTGAAGGTTACTAAGCAGAGCAAAAGAAAAATGGCTGCCACTTCCTTAGATACCACACTGTCATAACTAGGGGATTGTCTCAGAAACAATTTTTGAAAAAAAATATTTCGTTAATATTTTTTTTTTAATTTCAACGGCATGTTTTTAACTTGCATTGTCAGCTTTAAATTAAGAAAATAACATAACAGCACAAGAGTTTATCACTGGCAATTTGGTAATAAAAAAACAAAAATGGTAAAAAAGAGCATCTGTATATCGCACAGATGTCACTGACAAAATATATTAAAACACTATTTATACAATAACACAAAGACACAAGACAAATTAAACTGATTTCATGGAAGTTTATTAATTTCACAATATAATTGTTGTCATTTCGTAGGGGTTACTCTGTAAGTTATTTAGGATATAAATAATCACTTTAGCAATAAATATAGATCTGAATACCCCAATGCGCCAGGGGAATTCCCTGAGATGTGGGATTATAGTTCCAAAAATATGTATGTCCGAATTGGGGGATAAAATTCAAATGTTGAATTTAATCCCACTAAAAGAGTGTCATATGCGTATATGCTTATGAAGCAAAACGTAAAAATTGACATAATATATGCTAATGTAGCATAAGCAAAAACAATTAACTTGAATGGACTCATACAACACATCATTCCACTGAAGGTCAAGGTACATAGTTTTGATTGATATTCAATACAGCTGACAAACTCAGCTCCTGATTATATAAATACGAATACATATATATCAAAAATTACTTGAATGCTAAAGCAAATATATATTGTTATATATGTATACAAGGTGCAGGTATCATATTGCATATCGTACGTCAAATGGTTCACCAGTTGTCAGTATAGTGTGTGATCGGGTAGGGTGTGTTGTTTCTTGTCATTAGCAACATGCTTCAGTGATATAGCATTATAAAAAAGAAACAAGAGTTCCATTATATAAAAAAGACACAAAGTAAAATCTATATATCAAGTTAATGCAGTAGGGGCAGCAGGTACAATTGGGGCTGGAACTAAACAGCAGGACACGGTCATATAGTGACAAGAGTAAAGTATCAACAAGGCGATTAGAACGAAGTGACAAAAAGATATCATCAGTTAATTATCGTGTTTTTTCTAATTTTGAAAAGAGAATATGGTGCGCATTCTGTCTGTCCTTCCTACAGACTAGAATGTTTAGTTTGTAAAGTTAAATGTTATAGAATGTTTGATATCTTATTAATATGACTCGATTACTTTATTGTAAACATCAACAAGTTTTCATAAAACGAAACATCCGGATTTTTATTTTTCACAATGTCACATGAGTATTTGAAAAAAAAGATGTACGTTAAGGACATTTTATATCAACGTGACAATGGCATTACTGTCCCCGTTTCTCAACTTCCTTGACGATTTTGAAAACACCTTTTGTATAGATTTAAATAGTCTCCATATGCCATACAAAAGAAAACACTTTATACAAAGCAAGGCGTGTACTTGTCTACATATAGAAGCAATATATACCACACTGAAGTAGTTTGCATAGCCGTATCTAATTCTCCACAGGACTTCTACTGTCTCTCATCTGTTAATCCCTACGTGTATATGTCCTAAATACAATATCGCGCCAAACCATCTACATATATTCTATTCAATCAATGTTACATATATATCACGGGTGCAAACAACCACACCTTAAATTTATATATATATGTGTGTGTAAAGCACTGCGTTGTGAACAGATATTAAATCATTAAGGGCATTTCATTGAAGACAAAATCTTTCAGATTTTTAATGACCCTTGACCCACTCGATGATTGACTTCGGTACCATCATGACAGTATAGTGAATCACGTGGCCTATTGGCTAGTTAAGGTTTTCCGACAATCTACCTTATACAACATCTCCTTGAGTTGCGAGGTCAAAGTTGACTTGGTGCAGTACGCAGAAACTTGTTCGTACTAAATTAACCCAGCATCTAAAAGACATTAATCAAAACCAAGACAAATTACAAACATGGCGTAATTAACCACTATGCCCGCATTGATAATTGCGACTTCAAGAGTCAGAAACTGACCATATGTCAGTAGTTTTAACTGGCACGTTCGTACGTAAAATAACAAAATGAACAACATGTTTTTGTTTACATTTTGAAAGGTACATGCATGTCGAACAATGAGCTTTTGTGATACCAATAACACATTGTCTGTTTGCCGCAACCTAAATGCCTCTAAAATGTTTTTTTACCTTTCAATTAATATTCACCTTGTGCACAGCTTTGATTTCTGTTCTCGTACAATTGTTACAAGCAGATATCGTGAACAACAAGATGTATTTGGTTTTATTAGTTTAACGCCCTATCAACAGTCAGGGTCATTTAAGGACGTGACATGTTTGTTGGTGGAGAACTCGGAGAAATTCTTTATGTAAGGCTATTGTTGGTGGAGAACTCGGAGAAATTCTTTATGTAAGGCTATTGAATGGGTTATACAATGGAAATATTAAATATGTCAGTTACATTATGTCGTCAAATTTTTTCAGCTTATCTGATTCAAAAGGTTAGCTTTGGAAAAGCCGTGATGTCGATCGTTCGTTCGTCTGTCTGACGTCTGTCAAGATTTATTCCGAGATTACTTGTAATATTGATTAAGTAATGCCCCAAACACACAGCATAGAACCGGGGTGTATGGCATCATGGGAGATGTTTCGATGGACAAACAGCAGCTGTATACTATCTTTAATATTAAATAATACACCTGGCACCTCCTTATATGGTCCCAGTTGTTAATAGGACGGAAACCAATAAACCCTTTAATACTAGTGACATGATGAAGTATTATAAGGAAGGCAAAACCACTGAATGGTATCGCGACCTAGTTGTATAGTATCGCTTAAGATGGCCCAACATATAATCACAAGCCCTCCACCTCTGGGATGTGGGTTCGAAACCTATGTGGGGCAGTTGCCATGTATTGACCGCTGGTCGGTGGTTTATCTCAGGGTACTCTGGCTTTCCTCCACCAACAAACCTGGCACGTCCTTACATGACCATGGCTGTTAATAAGATGTTAAAATAAGAAAACCAAGTAAACCTCAGACGGAAAACAATGTTCAGTGTTATTTTATAAGATTAGTAGTATGTACAACCCCTGTTTTTACATGTCACTTACGACCTAATGAAAATGAACTAGTTTCAAAAGCTATATATAAATAAATCCTTAGGCAGTTTTAAACTGTAACTGTTGCACTAGATACAAAACTAAATATAAACCAAAGACATTGTGTTATAGTCACGATCATGGCGAAAACATAACTCTGAAATCTTATCGGTTTATCGGTTAAATGTTTTATATAATAAAGAGCAAGGAATCGTTAGACTCATGCCAAGATCCAAGTTATGCGTGAAAGGAGAATGCTTCGCGGTAACATATTAAATAGGACAAATCAACGAGTATAGGATTACAGTAAGACGCCATTCATAATGACATTTATTTATGTTTCTTACATGCACATTATATATACATCATTCTATAAGTAATTTTAGTATTCTCTTAGATATTTCATTCTAACAATTACTAACAGTTATATATACATTTGAAAGTTATTCTACTGTTCATCAAGACATTTCATTTACAAAAAAAAACAAAAACAAATCTCAAGTATATCTGTAAATATTTGTTCTCTTCTGCTACATATTTCATTCTAAAAATGTATGTAGTTACAATCTGAATGTAATTCTACTTTTCATCAAGACATTTCATATAACAAGAAATATTTAAAGTACATTTGTAAATATTTCTATTCTTCAGCTACATATTTCATTCTAAAATTGTATATAGTTACAATCTGAATGTAATTGTACTTCTCATCAAGACATTTCATATAAAAAATATCGAAAGTACATTTTCTACTCTTCAGCTACATATTTCATTCTAAAGATATATAAAGTTACATCTGTAAACATTGTTACTCTTCATTCAGGTACCTTATTTTAAAACCATAGTAGATAATTCTACCCTTCAGCTACATGTATCGTTCTAAAATTATATATGCATTTGTGAACAATGTTACTTTTCATTTGAGTATATTATTTTTATGTATAGTACATAATTCTACTCTGCAGCTAAATATCTCATTCTAAAAATTATAAAAGATTATTTAAGATGCTCCACCGCTGACAAATGGTTTTTTTTTTCACTATCAAAAACAGGAGCAGACGATTTAGTATTTTTCTTCAGTTTCAAAAGTTACTTACTTTACACCATTACCACCATTGAAAAGTTTAAGCTTCTAATTTTACTTAAAGTCTAAAATATGAAAAATTATTAATTGCATCCCGACAAAATTCCGTGGCACTATATTCTATATGGAATGAAGTAATGATTGCGCATGCACCAAAGGCGAAATAAATTATTTTATATTATTTTTTGTGTTAATTAGGCATATATATACACAATTAAACACCAAATATTGTTCAAGTGGTGAATATCATTTATGGTCTGTCGGCGGTGGAGCATCTTTAAGTAATGCTACTCTTCACTTGTTTATGAATCATAGAGATCTCTAAGTTCTCAGCCACATCTTGTTATATTTTCATAGAAATATATAGATAACTACTGTACATATATTGTAGTATTAGTTATTTGTTAACTTCAGTTCTAGCATTAGTTCCACTATACATGAAGACAAAACATGAATATACCGCAGTCTCCCAAAACACGCACCTCGCACAACATACACGCAACACACCACATACATGGGAGGCCGTCCTTACATGACCATAGCTGTTAATAGGACGTTAATAAATCAAACAAACAAATAAAATCAAAACAGCTGAGTCAGTCTTTAAGCCAAATTATTGTTATGTCACAGCATCAGTTAATATTATCTTACTATTTTAGAATTATCATTATGATTAAGAGTTTAACTTGTCGATATGTATATAGATCTTTATAGCAATACAATGTTCAGACATGAATCTAATGCCTTTGTTTTTAATGCCGTAAATCATACATGTGTATACATCTGTAAAATAATTCTACTATTCACTTAAATATTTCATTCTAAGTAAGACAAGGGCTATCTGCCATAGTTATACTTCAAAAATCCTAGTTATAGTTAAAAACTAGAAGTGAATGCCGCAGCGCCCCAAATTGGTAAAGCAGGAAGATTTCGGAGAGGTTAGTGGTGTCCCATCGTCGGGGACCCACGGGTTATAAGTGTAACGTATAGTGTACATGTAGTGCGATCGCCCGTGGGTCTCCGACGATGGTCGTGTCCTAGTTCCTATGACCTAAGCGGTTGCATGAACTGCCAGGGTACATTGGCAGATCATCAAAACTATATAAGGAGGTTACTGCCGTATTCGACCAAGTAAGCGCCCATGTCCCTATAAGCGCCCTTTCCCTTCATGAGGCAAATAAAGACCAAAAACTACAAAAAAAAACCAAACTCTCTAGATTTGCAATAATTTCGTCTTATAAGCACCTTTTCTTTTATTTTTTTTATATTTTTTTAAACGCCCTGGGCGGTTATTGGGTCGAATACGGTATATGGAAGAAGATGAGGATCAGAAACTGAAATTACGAATAACTTTTTATAGAAAAACTAGCAACAAACGTTCTAATGAAGGTAAATTTATATATATATATATTTACAGTTTGCACTGACATGGACTCAATAACCAACATGCCTTCCAGTATAATCATTATCAGTGTATAATGTTAGCACAACACGCGCGGCGATTCTATTGTTACGTAAATAGTCGATGGCGTAGCAACGTGGGGTCATGACCCCACTTTTGGCGGGAACATATGAATGACTCGATTCCAATCAGCTGTTCAATCGAATTCGTTGACGATGACGGGAGAGAAAATTTTAATAAAAAAATATGCAACCGCCGCGGGAATAAATAATGTTCATTTACTTGAAAAACTGTAAATATAAGGAATAGATGTTTATTGTGTTGAGGTTATGAGGGTATAATGATAATGGTCTGTCGGCGGTGGAGCATCCGGGTTACATAAAATTTACACGGACTACATAAACATAAACATCTATTCCTTAAATATATATATATATTTCTTTCATACCAACGGGTGTAATACTGGCTGGTCTAGGGCAGCTGTATTGCATGGCTACCCATGCAATAAAGCCTCGTGGCGTCACGGCGTCAACTAAATTTCTATTTCCGCGGTAAAAATTTAACATTTCTTTCACAAACTTGACTGGTTTTATTATAAAAGATGCAAACAATGAAATTTTTGTTGAAAATATCACATGATTTTTTATGTATAAAAAATTGACTTTCAGCCGTGGATTTCTTCGAATTTATTTCAAAATGGCGGGGTATTATATTTGTAAAATTGCAATAAAACGTCGAGGTACATTTATTTATGAATGGTCATTAATATGTTCATTATTGATTAGTTAAGATAACTTAATAATATAGTGATACCTGTACCTATATTTACTGACAGTACCGTTACCTCCCTTGCGAGTATTTTCTATTATGACGTCATCATTTACTATTTTGTCATCTTGTATCTAAGCTTAAGTAAATAAACAATCGTCTGAAGATGGCCTGAAAGGCCTGAAAACGTTAGCGAAAAGGAATGCTGTGTTGATATTTTATATTCTTAATATCTACTGATGCACAACGTCTTTTAAAATTGAAGGATATATATAGCAACATTAAGTATAACTTTAACGACTGCATATGCTCCACCTCCGATAGAGCATGAAAGATACACCTTCATTTGATCAATAGCATATGTTTAATCGTTAATGTATGTGTCTTAATTAATACAAAAATACACATAAATAATTTATTTCGCTTTTAGTTTTGCATCACATTCCATAGATATAGCAAAGTGTCATGGACTTTTGCTGAGACGCAATTAATTATTTTAATCTTAAAGTGAAATAAGAAGCTCAAACCTTTCAATGGTGCAATGGTGTACACCAAGTAACTTTTGTAACTGAAAAAATACCAGTTCGTCTGCTCCTGGTTTTGATGGATAAAATCTATAAACTCAAATAATACAACAATAAAAATAAATATAAACTGTATTAATTTTACATCGATTGCGAAACCAGTTATACAACTTATACAAATCACTTACGATGGCCCGGATGAAAGTGCGGGAGGGATCTTAGAGTGATAGGAAACGAACCGGAGTGCCCAGAGAAAACCCACGTGATCAGGTAGGTGACCCCTTGCCTTTTCACGTCCGTGCAGGGGATCGAACCCCGGCCGGCTATGTGAAAAACGAGCGGCTTAATCACTACACACCCGTTCACCCACTAAAATAAAACAATGTTTCGACAAATCGATCGTCTAAAATCATTCACTCGAAAATTAAGTGGTTCGTAAATTCAATTTGAATAAAACACATATTTCATCCATTGGAGAAGCTAGCGTCGTATCAAATGAAAATGTAAACCAAAATGTTGAAGATAACCGTTCAAATAATGAATACTGAATAAACTATTAAGACCGACTATTTCTTTCCGCCTTACTCTTTATTGCCAGTATCTGGCCTGGACCTACAATACATATGCCATCTTTAATGATTACTTTATGATCCATATGCCACGGTAAAGCATTTTAGAACTATTTGAAGACTTTAAACATCTGTAGATTTTAAAGAACCATTTAAAATCACCCGTAAATATGTCCCTTTTCGATGACCTTAGTTATAAAATATCCGCATTTAGACTCTACATTATCTGATAATCGCTACCTGGTTTTGAATAGTTATCTGGTCCTATCTGATATTTGAATTACAGCTGAGTTCAGAACGACGGTCAAATGAATGCCAATGATATTCCGGCCATTTTGGCTGACCTTGATGACACGCTTCAACGAGTAAGTATGTCTAGACCGTGGTCAAGGATAGGTCGGATTAAGAATACAATGAAGGATATTTGGTATCCAATTTAATGGGGGATGTCTAACACGTCGCCGCGAATGGCGGGGTGTTTTATTGTCTGATTTAAACATATTTTATTGCAAAATGTGCAATGGGATTGGGCACAAGTTGTACAACTTTTATAAAGCCCGTTCCCAAAAATATAAAACATTCAAATTACATAGACAAGATGGCATTTACAAGATAAGATATACTTAATATATAAAGTTTTATTTGAGACACAGAGAGAGGAAGAGAGAGAATGAGAGAAATAGGGGAGGGAGAGAGTTATTTTATAACCAGTATGCTCCTCAAGGTGATAGTCATACCTCCTAATATACTATTATTTTAAAATCTTGAAATCTACCCCTCCGATAAAGACGACAGAAGTTCTAAACCACTTTTCTTGACTTTCAACTTCTTCTTGTGTTGATTTTATTCTAGACATCGAGATATGATCGCAATATTTCATATTCAGCTCTGGTTTAAACCTCCTCTCCAACAATCAGAGAATTTTTATTATATCAGAAACAATTAACTTTCTTAAAGGTAATGCATTATATTATATGTATTATATTATATTATTATAACTGAAAAATACATACTCCACGCCATCATACAGGCTACATCACACACATTTGCGTTGCAAGTTTTAGGCCAATATACCATTGAGCAGCTTATAATCATGGGGATTGTATTTTCATGATTTCGCAATCCATCGCGGTGAAAGGGAAATTATTAGCAGTAAAATATGTAAACCCTTGAAGCCAAATCGCAAAATCTGTATTCGCTAAATTCAATTTTCCTAGATTTTGTTCTAAATAGCAATTTTTTTTACCCATAAAAGTAACCGGTTATGCTATGTTGAACCAGAGGTCAATTTGTCGCCCTTGGCCTGAATCAACAATTTTGTTCGAATTTGACATTAGAAGAAAGCTTTCATATGTCGCCCACTTGTATAAAGGAAAATATAAAGGTTAAGAGGGATGTGAATGTACGCATTGATATTCCTGATATGTATCGCTGGTTTATTTAATATATAGGCTATCCGACGGATGTATAACTGCGTTATTTATAACTTATATTATCTTGTTTAAAACATATCAGGTGCACCCAAGGATAACTGATTCTAAAATTATACATAATGTAAAACTTGCACTAGATCGTATAATTACATTTACACAACGATATAATTGTTTACTCTGAACGATATAAACATATAAAAGGAAATGAAAAATAACAAATATTGGTTATGGTTTAATGTATTTCATTTTCATACTCCTTTCAAGGACATTCGCAAATCGTGTTTTAATAAGGAACGAAAAACATTTTCTTTACTTTGATACGCCTCAATGCATGGACCTGCACCCTATGATCTCACACAGCACGTGATATTGGAATGTTGCTTCCTGGTTTATCGGTCAATTTTGAGATAGTTTAAAGGTCAAAAACAGAATACGGAATTGCGTTGTTAGCTTGTCCTAATTGGTCTACTGCTTAGTCAACATTCGACTCTCACCAATACAAAATTGGAATTATTGGTAGTCCTTTGTAAAGGACAAAGAGAAATCTCGATCGTTGGGAACAAAAAGACCATCTGTCTTTTTTCAAACTACTTATACTCGACAATTTATTACTTTTGGTAGAATACATAAAAAATATATATTCGGTTTGAAAAACAAAATAAAAAATTCCTTAAAATAAGAAATGTTTTATGTCACAAACGTATGTTATAGTTGAAACTCGCATACGTTATTGTGGTTGATTTTCACGTAAATTTTAGAATAAACAAAGTTTCCAGACAGATCAGCCGGATTGCTAATTAAAATTGTTAGTCAACAACAACACGTTTGTTACATCACATAGATGAAAGACTTAACCAATCTTGGCAAAGTTCCCATCTGTTATGACATATACCATGTCGGTGCATAGCTGCACATTATACTACGTGATAAAGTCACGTTTATAATACACAACTCGATTCAGTCAAAGGGTCATCAGTCTTAGAGAAACCGGACGAAGGTCCTCAAAATACACAAAACGCATTTCTCTATCTTTAAAAGACGAGAACCATGAGAAAATAATCCCCTCAGTCATTGTCTATTACGCTCTGATGATCAGGAGGAAAGTGTTCAAAATACAACAAACGTCTTCGCTTTTTAACTCTTAAAATACTAGAACTATGTAAAATATTTTCCTCAACCTTTATCTGTAGTCTTTGATCGATACAAAGTCACCTTGACCATGCTTCAGAGTAATTTATATTGAAATCCGCTAATTCTTAAAATCCACCAAAAGTTTTAGTCCCAAAATACCAGAACTGATTTAAACATGTCTGTCAACCTGTGCTCATTTGTTATCACTACTGCAAATCTTTCCATGCCTAGTTTAGGTTAAAAGTTAAAAACGGCTTAACTCTCATCATTGAACTTTTCTTCGAATACTAACGCCGTCGGACAAGCAACGCCTTAGTCTTTTGGTGTGGTTATTTATATTCACGTCGTATTAACAGCCAGAGTTAAGGACGACCTCGTGTGTATGCGATGTGTTGCATGTATGAAGTGCGAGGTGCGTCTTTTGGGATACTGCAGTATATTCCTGTTTTGTCTTCTTGTATAGTGGAACTGTTGTCCTTTTTATAGTTCTATTTCACTGAAGCATGCTCCAGAAGACGCCTTAGTCTTGCCGTCGACTTAAGTCAAGAAAATTGAGACTAAGGCGTGCCAGGTTAAGTCATAAGCATAATGATAATCATAAGATTCATATCCGATATTTTTTTAGCTTGAGAAAATATGGTCTTTTAGCTTCGGTTGGGTTTGGTTTATCATATTTAGTATATGATTAATGCAGGTTCATTGAAGTGGTGAAGTTTTCGGAGACCGGTATATTCCTGTATAGTTCAACTATTGCCCTTTTTGTAATGCTGAATATACCACAGTCTCCAAATACACGCACCTCGCACATATACACAAAACACACTGCATACATGGGAAGCCGTCGTTACATGACCCTTGCTGTTAGTAGGACGTTAATTAATCATACAAACAAACAAATATATTAACTCCTTAATGCTGAGTGCTAAGCAAAAGCAGACACTACTACTGATATAGACTTGGGTGTGTTTCGGTCAGTGGAACCAACCCAGAGCCTATACACAAACTTTTATTTTTGTTTGTTTGTTTGATTGATTAATTAACGTCCTATTAACAGCTATGGTCATGTAAGGACGGCCTCCCATGTATGCGGAGTGCTGCGTGTATGTTGTATGAGGTGCATGTTTTCGGAGACTGCGGTAAATTCATGTTGTGTCTTCTTGTATAGTGGAACTGTTGCCCTTTTTATAGTGCTATATCACTGAAGCATACCGCCAAAAGACACCAAGCAACACACCCCACCCGGTGTCATTATACTGACAACGGGCGAACCAGTCGTCCCACTCCCTGTATGCTGAGCGCTAAGCAGGAGCAGAAACTACCACTTTTATAGACTTTGGTGTGTCTCGGCCAGGGGACAGAACACAGAGCATTCCTCAGAGGGGCGAACGCTCAACTCAAGGCCAAAAAAGTGTGACATTGTATCCCACAAGTCTATGATCGTTTTTCAACCATAAACTAGCGATTGAAATCAGAGAAACTAAAGATGACTTAATTACACGAAAACAGTACACACTAAGCTTAATGTCTGCCATTTTGTTTCATTTTAATAATGAAACTAGACACATGTTAAGATTTGATTTCCTAATTGATGTATAAATTATAAAAGTTTATGTAAATAAAGGCTATAAAACCATTTTTATAAATTTAACTAATTTCACAATTGTTATAAAAATGTAAGCTGACTTATAAGAGGAGAGTTTGTAATTTCATCAATCTATTAGAATGGACTATTGTTTCAAACTACAAAATACAACTTTATTTTTTTTCATTTTTACAATTAATTGAAACTCAATTGTAAATCTGAACTACATTAATATTTTGTGTAGTAGAAAATGTTTTCTGCCAGGAAAAAGTCTATTGTTTTAAACCTCAAATCGATTTTAGTGAAACTAGTATTTGACTCTCTTCCGAAAATTAATCATACTTCAAACAATATTGATTAAGAGCATGTCCATCTGTCGGTTAACCTATTGTATATATCTAGATAAATCTATATAATTACGGTTCGTTTTTCATTCCAATTATATAGATTCGGAGGTAGATTACATCAAGCTGGTTACTTATTATGTTAAGATACCTCAACAAAAAAAGTAGATATAAGTTAAAATGGTTTCAGCAGTAAACTAAAACTCATAGATAAAATTCAAAACACCTCATGATAGGCAGGTTTGATTTAATTTTAGGATATAATTTCATCATCATGTGATAGATGTTTTTTTAAAATCGCCACATTGGGATAGGTTAGACTTACTAGTATATGTTTAACGTCCTATTAGCAACCTTATTAACAATCAGGGTCCAAACATGATATATATCAAGATTTTAAAATGTGTGTAAGATTACTTCACAGGCTGTTATTTGCTTATGTTTCTGTACTTTATGTAAAACACTTTGTTCCATGTCGTGAGACATAATCGTATTTTCAATTATCACAAAGAGAACGGCATTTTAAACCAAAATGCGAACGTTTTCTCATCTTATCATCGTATCAATTCAATATTTCATCGTTTCATCAACACTGTGCATGAATTTTCTCATGTGTTTTAGCCAAAACTATTTTATCCCATGCAACTCCTTTTTTAGGGATCAACCAACTAAATAAAAAAAGACCTTCGAAATGGCCCCTGTGTATACAAGATTGAGCCCAGGATAGAATTTTAACCCGGCCGCTGATTGGCTGGCTAATTATGAATTTCAAAAGTAAAAATGTTTTCTGACAGGTAACTATTCCTAGATAACCATGATATCAATTTGAAAATTCATATCGAGATTTAGGTTCAAAATATCAATTTTGATAATGAATAGGTAAAAACATTAGAATTTCAGGATTTTTTAGTGCAAAATGCGCCTGATAACAATAAAGCTACCCTGGTTGGAGTTTGAGCAGAAGGATCCAAACTTTTTTTTCTATCTAGTGTTATATGAGAACCTAGACTTTAATTATAGAACACAATAGCTAACTAATATTCCTTTGTTTTAATGATGCAGTACAAAACTTTAACAAAGTTTAACACTGTGGTCTACATGTATGTAAAATTATTTAGTTGGTTGCTCTCTTTTAATTAAAACAACATTCACAATTTGTGTTTTAGTTCTTACTTGCCATTTTCTCATCCTGATCTTTCAGATCTATTCTTAGTTTATATGCTGATAGGAATGCCTGCCTTGCAGTTTGGTCCTAAATGACCTTAGTTATGGATGGGCCGTAAAACTCAAACAAACAAACAAACATTTATAATTGGTTTATATATGAAAGCGTTGCATCATCATCGGGTCTGATATATAAATTAGATAAACATTTAATTAAGTGTTGAAATATCTTATCATCGACCTTGTAAACTAAACCACACATTAAAAGAAATGTTAATTGCGTGAAAGAACATTTGATGGCTACTACATTCACTTTTTCAAAATTGACTTCTATGCCTGTAATATGAAGCGATTCTTTTCTATTTTATTATCATCTACTTAATAAAGCTTGTATGCAACGAGCTGTTTCAGTGAGTTAAAATGTACTTTATAAATGTGGTATTTGATAAGATATTCAGTAGTAGAATGAATTACGAGAAATATATTTTTTTCTATTCTGGGAATGTATGTTTACTAGATAAACGTCATATTAACATATATATATATCAGGACGGCCTCCCATGTATGTTTATACGCAGTGTGTATTAAGTGTGTGGTGCGTGCTTTGGGAGACTGTAGTATGTTCGTGTTGTGCGTTCTTGTATAATAGAACTTTTACCCTTTTGTAGTGCTAAATCACTGAAATATGGCGACGAAGACATCAAGCAACACAACACCGGAAATGCATTTACATGTATGGCAAATAATAATAATTTACTTTATAAAAACTTGATTATATGTTGAGCTTAACAGTTCTATATATATATATATATTAATATGTAATATCTATAGTATATCTATTCGTGTGTTTGTGTTATAGCTTCGTACTATGAAAATCTATAAGTTAATATTTTTAATTGGTTGTTATCTAGTTAGTCACTGACATAACAATCCGTATTGTTATATACGTGTAGCTCTATTAGAACAAAAACGCATTGTTTGAAGCCATGTTCAGAACAAAGGTCTACAGGCGCATGTATTACATCTATACATGTCCTAAAGATTAGCTGATAACATCTTTTGTAAGATTTTGGTTCCATTCTATTTTACTTAACACCTAAGATCATTAAAGGGAGATTTTCCTTGTATGGTTGTTAAAATATACAAACTCCACTGTAAGCAAACATGTTTAAACACATAGTAAATTTGGTCAGTCAAAACACAGTTAAGATTTTTGACCGCGATAAATGACCGATTTTGATTTGATTTAAATTTGCTCAAACACTTTTGGTAAAAAATGTTGACCGAAAACTTCATGGAATATTTGTAAAACATGTCACGTAACGGATTATAAAGTGGTTTACATACTTTTTTTCCTGGCTAAAGAAAGATAATGTCACAAATGGTAGAATCAGACAATGAAACACTTAACTAAAATATTTTTGCGAATATCAAAAGATGTTGTGAAAGTTAATTAAGCGAAAATATTAACACTGCGATCGTTCCAACTTTAACAGTTTATTTATGCATAGAAACAAAAATCGAAATAATTTAGCATTAATGTCACTTTTAAAATTTCATCAGAGTATGAAAAAAATGTTTAAACTTTGTAAATTTACAAGTTTGGGAACAAAACTGTTTTCATAACCGAATTGAATTTATTAATAGTGACATCAGTCTTTATAAGTAATTTTGAGTCTGTTTGATAAAATAAAATGCGTTTTAACGTACAATAAATGCAAACCTTTTTCCAATAACCAGGTTATACATGCACGCATTCAGTCGCGTTAAATAGGCAAAGTGAGTAAGTGTTTTTGATTTTGGAAACATTCCAAGCGTTTCGTGTTTTATATTGCTACCTCGCCCAGTAAACTACTTGATACATCAAGCAGAAAGCTCTACCCAAGTTTGCGATTGTGACGAGGACAATTGCCTTACTTCCTGAATGCTAAGTGTTAAACAGACCATAAACTTCTATTGTTACATACATACCCCGGCCTAGGGTGAGATTTTAAAAAACAACTTCAAAATTGGTTGAATACTCTAAAATATCTCGAAAGTACACTTATTCCATAGGGATTGCTTTTCGATTATCGCAAAAAGTATCTGAATTCGCAAGATTATTGATAAAAAAATCCATCAAATATTGGCAATGATTAAAGAGTGATATATTCAGAATTTATTTTTTATAGTTTGGTTTATCCGATTTACAGTCATATCAAAAGCCTTGGTGAATGAAAATCACTAATACGCCTTTATGAGTCAATCTAATTGTGAATTTACAAAATATTACGCGCCAGAGAACGTTTTCGTAATCGACCGAATTTCGCGTAATTAGCGTAAATTTTCCCCCGCGTAAATTTCACGTTTTAAGTATAACAAGAGACTGGAGTCAAGAACATAAAAAGGGTTGCGTATCGCCGTTTAAAGTTTGTATATATTGACCGATGTGACTTTGAATGAATCTCAATGACATTCATATTACGTTACATAACGTTGACCCAACATGTTACAAGCAAAATAAAATTCTTTAACTTGAGCCGGATTTTATTACGATTATCATTTTTTATATTTAGCCTTTTTAGGATAAATTTCCATGTAACTGTTTAATCAGCAAAACTGGAAAAAAACACCAATAAATAATCAAATTGAGATACTGATCCACACAAAACAGGTTCCAAATACACAATTTAAATTACGATAATCGTAAATTGTCATCAAAGTCCAACATAACAATTTCCTATAAACAACGCAGGTAATTTACGGATTTGTATACAAATCAATGTGTGTTCGATGTTTTCATTTTCTTAGGAGAATACAAAGACATATAACATAAGCCAACCCTCTTGGATACTCTTTGAGTCTCCCGGCATTTCATAACCCATGGAATCTCCCACACTCGCTAAATCCCCCTCATATTAAGAAGATGATCCAATATCCCGCCAAATAATCCAACATGGTCACCCTAAACTGACAAGTCAGTTAGGCCGATGAATACGATCCGTTATTAAGTCGTCCTTTACCATCATGCAAAACAGAACACCCTGCATGCGGGCATAAATTGTTCGATTTAAAGTGTGTAGAATAATTTAACAACATATAATTGGAAAGCATTACCATTCAACATTGTTTTTCGAAGGATGATCAGGTTGCCTACAAACCAATACATCGCGCAAGAGGAGGATTACTTCTCAATTGTCGAGATAATAACTATTTTGTAGAGCCGAGTCTATAATATATAAGTGAATTATAGTAGTGAATTACGTAGACAACCTAACCTTCTATGCTAATCAAAAATGGAATCGAACTGAACTGAAAAGAGTTGGTAGAGGCAGAAAGACCGTGGCAAATTTGTCATATAAATCAATATAAAAATGGCAACTTCCAAATTGTATCATTCAGGTTAATTCATTAATATGACACGTACACAATACTGTGAATAATGTCCTTATTTATTGCCAGTCGAGTGCGGAACAGTAATTTTGAACATTAAAACAGGTTTGATTTTATTGTCAGTAATTTGAAAATTAACAACCTTTGATTAGTTTGACATCAGACTCTGAGAATCAAAAATAATATTGCACTTAGAATAACAAGTCCTTTAGAAACAAGTATGCTGTTGTTGCCGAAAAACGAACATTAGGAACTTGTTATTTAAGTCATAGTTCATAATACATGTATGTTAAATGACCAAATGTCCGTGGTGAAACTGAGTTTCATTATATGTACATTTTAAGACTGTATAGTACTAAGGGTAGAGCGTGACATCGGAGATGGTTCCATTTTGTATGAACTAAGTTTATATTAAAGAAATCTCAGGCGGTGAAATAGCTTTGATATACTATACTGTATTCAGTTTTTAAGATGTTGAGAGATTTTCAGATACGGTGCGTCAAAATAGTTAAAAAAAAATAAAAAATAGGGAAATTAACAGTCTGCTGTCGTATTTTTGTGATACGTACCTGGCTAAGAATATATTTAAAGATGCTCCATCGCTGACAAAGCATAAATGATATTCATCACTTGAACAATAATTGGTGTTTAATCGTGTATGTACATGTCTAATAAACACAAAAAGTAATATAAAATAATTTATTTTACCTTTGGTGCATGCGCAATCATTACTTTATTCTATATAGGATTTAGTGACCTGGAATTTTTCGGGATGCAATTAATTATTTGTTGTAATTTTAACTTGAAGTAACATTAGAAGCTCAAACTTTTCAATGGTGGTAATGGGGTAAAATAAGTAACTTTTGCAACTGAAGAAAAATATTAAATATTCTGCTCCTGTTTTTTAAAGTGAAAAAATTCTATTCGTCAGCGGTGGAGCATCTTTAATAAATATAATATATATATACAAAGATAAATAAAATAACAGCCTTCGTTCTGTGATGCAAGCATAAAATGGTACAAATAGAATAAAGATAGAGAAATGAGCAGCCTCCTTTCTTTGGTGGAAGCCTAGCTCAGTAAATATTAAATATAAGATAAAATAAATGATTTCTTTGATACTAGCAAAAAATGGTAGAAAATAGAAAAAGAAACAATGGCAGTGAACATGCGACATAGAAATGTTAGCATTATTTAATACAAGTAGGCATATTAACAAAATGTATAATACATGTTTCTTCCCTTAGCTATATTTTACTTCTACATTAACAAATTAACAAATACCTTTGTAATAGACATTTCACGTCTATGAAGAATACCTCCGTCCATGACTTCAAGAGATATTGAGAATAATGCTTATTCTTTTGGAAACGGCTTTTGAATTTTAAAATTGGAATGTAAAACGAGATTTATAATTTTGTAGAGTCACGAGATTTATTAACGTTAATAATAAACTGATCACACCTTCTGAACAATTTGATTAAAATATATTGAATATTGATTATCATAATGTATCATGTTCCTCCGCCCGTGTCCTAATTACCGAGAGTTAGTCGATTACCATTACGCCGGACGACAACACAGGAAAATGAATCCACACTTTTAACAGTTTACGCAATAGATTGTGGATTTTTGGTGGTGTTGTCACGTTACCTTAGGGCATTGATATAAAAAATGTTATGTTTTGTTTTATAAGGATAGTGAGTGGGTCTTACGTGAATCGAGAAGAAAATGCAAATTTTGCACAGAGCCTAGGACAATTATCAATATGGTATCACGGAAACAGTTTCATGCACATTGGTTTTCTTGGTATTGATTTTACTTTGCAATACAAGTAAATAACATAACTGTTTTGTTCAGTTTGTTTGTTTGAGTCTTATGTCCGTCAACAACAAAGGTCTTTAAGGGCCAAACTACAAGTTATGTATTAGTTTTAATCATCCAGGTAGAACATAAATAATGATTGCATCTAAAACATTAGGATAAAACGTAGGCAAGTAAGAACTTACATGTACACGGAGTATTGTGAATTTTGATTTTTATAAAAGGTTGTATTGGAAAAAATAGTTTTGGCTAAATTATATGAGAAAACTCAAGCACAATAATGATGAAACAATTTTTTTATCAATACGATGATCATATTTGGTTAAAATTGCCATACAATACCATACGAAAGGATGCATTAGGTTGTAAAAATCATTCAAAGGCACAAGGAGACATGTTTGATGCCTCATAAACATTAGTTACAAGACAGAATTTATTCATCGTAAATTCATGATTGTTTTTTATGCATTTTTAGATGGAACCGACTCGCTGAAATCACTTTTCAATTACGTACAACATTGTAGAGATGTGAAATGCAATTTTAGACCACAACTTGGCATCATGATATGACCGTATATAAACATTTCAATGCACTGTAGATGTAAGTATTAGGATTTCTGGCAGTACTTCCAAAA
This sequence comes from Argopecten irradians irradians, assembly GCA_004382745.1. Classification (NCBI taxonomy): domain Eukaryota; kingdom Metazoa; phylum Mollusca; class Bivalvia; order Pectinida; family Pectinidae; genus Argopecten; species Argopecten irradians. Next base: position 325,280 of record SAYR01069973.1, read on the forward strand.
ATCAATTTATTTGTACTTGTGGATTTAAAACATGTGCATTTTAAGTATTGTGATCCACAACGTACTTTCCTATCTTAACAGTATTGAAATGATGAATAAGCTATTTATAAGGCAACAGGCGAAAGTTTATTGAAAGGAAAATATTTTTATTTAAATTCTAAAATATTAAAATCAGGCCACACCAATTTGAAAAATAGTTCTTCGGGATTTGGGGGGAGGGGGACGAGATGTTTTTTTTTTTTTTTTTTTTGTAATTTTCATTTTCCAAAAAAAATGGGGCGAGCGATATTAAAAAATGACAAAAATGAGAACATGATGCATACAAACATAAACACAAGGCCAAATCCATTATATTTGTGTTTTATGTACATGCAGGTTGTAGCATTTTAGGTTTGAGAGCCAAAAGAAAAGATACAAATAAATATTAATGGCCTCTGTGCTATTGATTTGTCTGAAAGACTAAATTGTTGTCTGAAGAATGTTGTACAAGTTCATGTGCAAAGATCTAAAGATCTACAATATTGGGAACCTGAAAAATTTTGCCACACCAAATAGAACAAAAGCTGTGCATTTGCGTACATGAAAATACTTTTTTTAAATGTGAATTTTACAGTATGTAAATGTAATAATTAGAATGTTTAAGAGTCACACAAAATCAAATATAAATATATTAAATATTAAAAACCACAGTGTAGATATAATCCTGACTAGTTATTTGAGTATTGGCAGATTATATCACACGCAAAACTGTTCATAAGAGCAAAGCTCTGTTCCGGTAACATGTACGTAAGCAAACGTAGTCTACATATGGAGATCAATGACCTGCATCCATGGATGGCTAAAAAAATTCATACTGGTTTAACCTGTTCCAGTTGTGCGTTGCTCCAGTACTGCTCTCCCCAAATATATATTTAATTAATGCAAATGCATAACTGGAGTAATCAAAAGAACATTTTTTTTAATTATTATTTTTCAAATAATTAACTTACATTATATATAATAATAATAATAAAAATACTGTAAGAGGTATCTTCATAATTCCAATTGTTCTGAAATCAGAACGATTTTTTAAGTGTTCCAGCAAAATTAATGTAGTGTAACTTACTTACTTTTGGAGAAAATCGACTTTTTGTGTCCTTATTTCCCTGATGCAAATAGTCACTGTTGCCATACTTGGAAGGTCTTTATCACTACAGTGTTTATTCCCGTTGAAAACAAGCGTTCTGACGCCCTTCGCGGGTTAAGTTAATTTTACGAATTTAAAGACAACAAAAGAAGCGGAAAAATATCAAGGAATAATGCATTTTCAGCGTTAATATCGACATTAGTCGGGCACAGAACTCGATACCGGACAAAAAGAATTTCCTGTAATAGTTGCAAGAGGAAAATATTCCGATGTCAGTAAATAAATGTTTAATTTCTTTCGTTTGATTTAATTTCTAAATTTTATGACTTGATCCCCAACATTCCAGTGACGTCACTTTTAGAAGGAGCTAATGAAACGGCAGTCAGACCCGCCAAACAGTGACGTCTCAATCACAGGAATGACGTCGCTTACATATTTCCTACAGTAGTAAAAAGGAGTACACACTCATTCTGTTTAGGGAATGCATTCTTTTCTTGATCATCAAAGAAGCGTTTCGCTTTGAGCGAAATCGTTTAAATAACAGACAATTTGCTTTCGTTTTGAATACCATCTTCTGTATGTATAATAAAAAAAAGTTGCAGGATACACGGTCACTATCTTACAATACAAGTTTTATTTTGATGTCGACAGGGAAAACCGAGATGACTCGGCAAAACCTCCTCATCTCATCTCATCGCACAAACGATAGCAGCATCGATATTAATTATTTAGCAAAATAAAAATGTCCGATGTTGGAAATATTACAGGTACATTCATTATTTACATACACCAGTAATTAGAATAATCATTTATTTCATCTAGACTAATCAATTTGCAAATCCCATACATTGCTTGCAAGGCGACGTCCTTAGCCTTTCGCTACCCACGATGCTCTCGACCGTGGACTAATATCATGTAACTTTTCATGGGATATTAAATCTAGATATATCTGTTTGCTACAGTTAAATTTCTATGAACATGTGTAAAACAAGCAGTATCAACTGCTATTCCGAGACCGTAAAATGCAATCTTGACAAAATTATGACAGAAACGTTTACTAGTAAATTGATACGTATGTCAATTAAAAGTATTGGAGACCTTTTGATATGCACGTGTAGACTATATCATGACGTTTCAAGTGGCTGCTCGTATCATTTTTTGTGAAAAATGAATTATGTATATATGTTTTAAAATTCGGTTAGCTTTTTAAAATGTCATTATTGTTATATACACTGTATGTGATATTTAAACGAAAACACATATTTTACCTAAAAAGCCAATGATATATATAATGTAAGTATCGGTTAGCTTGTAATAATAATACGACTTTGAAAATTAAAAGCAATGGAATGCATTAAAAAATCCACCAAACAAAGATGAACACAAATGGTGCAAAATCATAAGATTCGCGTACGCGGCACTCCAGGCCTTGCATGGACACAGAGAAATCCAAATCTTTGAGTTCATTTCTTTGAGTTTATTCTAGACAATTATTTTATCATATACCTCTATTGTTTAAAGTATGTCCTTTTGTTTCTAAAGTATGTCTTCAAGCTACATGAAATAGAAAATAAAATAAACAAGTAGATCTTCGATCTTCACATGCCGTGCATGATTCATATTATTATGTATCATATTAATTCAATTACATTAATTCTTGATTTAGTTTCTGTGACCTTACTTTCATCTTTGAAATAAAAAAGAAATCAATACAAAAGCATTCTAAAGTTGTAAGGAGATAAATTCTATATATTGATGTTGTTGGTATGATATGAAGCCAAAGTAAAAAAAAAAGATCATTGAATGTGATGTCAATAATCAGAAAAGAATATAAGTTCGCAATTTTAAGTATTGGATTATCTATGACGCATGTAATTTTATGTCAACCACATCGATAACATTTTCGTCATTAAACATGAGTAAAAACACTGCATTAGTCTAATGCACTGTAAAATTATTACTTTTTATCATTCATGTAGAAATCAATATTAAATGGATTTATACCTGCAGAAATAACAATTACTAACAACACTATCAAAACGGGAAATGAAAACTGTAGACCACAACTTGGATTCAAGGTCTGACCTATGTTCTCATTTCATTGCACTGTAGATGTAAACATGTTATTTGGTAATATTAGCAATACTGCCAAAAACATTTTTATCTCTTTTTTTTGTACTTAAATTAAATCTATCCATTTTAAGCGTTTCAATTCTCAAAATGTTGGTAACTTTTGGTGGTGAATAACATATAAGAAGCTCTTCTTGATTCGTGAGTATTGAAATTACGGCACATATATATTACTTTAAATACATGTAGTCAAGTTCTGCTTAACGTATCTGATCTGCTATACTTAATCGGCGTAGGAAGTCATTGCGTTAAAGTATGACTAATGTATTAAGCATCAATATGCTATTTAGAGGAATAAATTATGTGTTTAAATGGCTTATCTTTGCGTTATACTGTCTATATAAGATATTGTAAAGCAGCACATTCAGCTATGCTGACCTCGTAAACACTTTTATCGTAACAAATTCTATTCCTTAAATATTCTGTCAACGAATACGAAAAAATACTGTTGTTTGCTTAGACGAACCGAAAGTTGAAATTTACATACCAAAGCCTATAATTATGAGAGTAGGTTAAAACCCTACAAACATGCGACGTTATGCTTCCGTGCGTTTACCACAGTTCTCATGAGTGTTTATCATATTCAATATCATTAAAAACTCGCGGAAGACGGTTTTAAAAATAACATCATATTCTATCTGAAACAGAATTCCTTAAATTTATGAACGACATTCATTGATAATAATAACAGCATAATTGATTTATACACTTATTTTACTTGACATTCTATGAACAAGACTGTTTTTTTCGATCACAATGTCTTGTTTTAACAATAATGTATTGATAAATTATACAATGACTAGCTTATTAAAGTGTATATCAACGCAGTTGGAGACCACGGAAGCGTCGCAATAAAGCATTGTATGTTAAGAATGCGTGTGGCATTAAACATGCCGGGCTTTAGTACCCGGGTATTCAGTAAAGATATTTCTCATATGTACGTGTATATAAGAATAATATGCCATACACAGACATTATAATGATATGCCATTGCACAACATAGTAGTAATATGGCAGTTCAGCGGCAGGTACATGGATCCTAAATAATGCAAAACGAACGTGACGATATATCGATACATATGAACAAAACACTACAAGGTTATGGTCTAAGATCGATACTCACGTAGGCCATCCGGCCGTGGTTTTGTATGTCGAAAAGCCTGTTCTGTATTCCTTATATCCTCACAAGTAAGGGCGAAACTGTTATGTCCAGAGCAACTATCATGTGTTCTAACAGCCTTACATATTTCGTAATTGTGAATAATATCATCCACCCTACAACAAATGAGATCTTCCTAAGGGGAATCCCCTTTTAATTCTCGGTGTGTACCCAACACTCCTGGCTGGCAAAACCTTTTAATGGACTAAACCATTTGTGTGATTTCAACCGGTAACATTGTATAGGCCTGCCTACCCGACATTCAGACCTATCCTTTCGTCTCGTACCGGCGGTCCGAGTACCCGGGATATATTCATCTACATTAATTACCGGCATTCCTTCCCCGTATCAATTACATGTTGCCCTCTGTAAATAAGGATGCTTGCAATGTTTTTAAGAAATATATATGCATGAAATCATTGCTGTTGTCGTACTTTCTTCCGAAAAGACAAGGTGACCTGATGTTAAAACTACATTGTAGTTTTGATGTGTTGTCTTAGCTCTTCCATGTTGATAATTTCATTAACCACAACTCCGCCTGATACCCAGTGATTTCGCCAATGTAACATTTTTGCATATGTTTCTAGCGTAATATGACCTATGAATTATTTGTGAAGTCATGACAGAAAGAATCAATTACGTCAGAAAAAATGACGTGCCATCAGGATTCCGATGACGGCTGCACCAAATAGCGGTCTCCGCTCATTTTGACTTGAGATTCTTCCAAATATAGGTTTCTGTGTTCATTTCGTATGAGATTTTATGAAATTCGTCTCGAAGTTGTATTTTTTTGTTCGCCAACGCTGGCAAAAGTATAAAAACTGTTTAGACTCGTGTTATAAATCACCTACGAAATGATCATAAATATATTGTGTCTGGATCAGTCAATGGATTATTGATCGCCATGCTTTGTTTCTCCAGTCTTTTGTTTGTTTCATTAATTAATGTCCTATTAGCAGCAAGGGTCTTTGTTTCATTAATTAATGTCCTATTAGCAGCCAGGGTCATGTACGGACGGCCTACCATATATGCGGTGTGCAGCTTGTATGAAGTATATGGTAATTACGCTACAAAACCATTTATTGATTGATGCTTCTGCTACTTACTTATGCATGGCTTTTATTTGCCGCCATGACATTATCTCTTACATGCAGAGACCTGTGATGGTCTTTTAAACCATCATCATGAAACACCAAGAGATATTGTGCAATACTTATTCATTTGGAAATTCCAAAATCAATTTACTTTTTAGAAATGTCAGTGCAATCTTCAGTCGCATTTTCTAGAGCGTGACTTAGGATTCTTCTCACATTGATGATCTAAATCATCCCTTAAATTCTACAATGAACTTATATTAGTTACTGTAATATTAATTCATTTATGCCCAGTGATTTGCGTACACTTTAACATAGGCAGCACAGCAGGTTTTACCAATAAAGTTTGAACTTAAGACTACTTGAGGTTTTAAAAAAGGCGTTACCAAATCATGTGATTGGTTATCCATGACCGAGTTTGTGGTATATATAGTGTGCCCTTCGATTGTGCGCGTGGTCACGTTCCTACTTTGTACATCACAATACGTAAACATATTAATTTGACAATAGCGCTGAGGTACAAATGATCTAAAGATAATTTCAGAGAGCTTTAAAAATCACTTCCATTTCCCAGTCTTAAAACAGACTGGTGAAATCGGCTTAAACATGCCAGTAATCACATCTGTCCCTTTACCCCGGTCAAACCCATTCTACATTTTGTAAGGCTAAACAAAGTCCACTGTCCATTGTTAAAATGTATGTACAAATATACTTAATACCAACATTAACCCGCGAATCGACCGTCTACCGGCCGGGGACCCTACACATGTCTCTAGGTGTTTTCTTTGATATAAGTGTCACAATATACAGTGTAATGACAATACATATTTATATATAACAATGATATCGGACCACATTCACCGTTTTTAACACATTAATACAATGTACAGGTAGATTTACCCAGGTAAGTACAGCGCGCTCAATCGAGCATAAAGCTGTTTCATGGAGGTGCTCATGCGTGGTTATGTTGGTTAAATATGGCAGGTAGAATATACATTCAAGTAATGCTATCTTCTCATGTGTGTAGATGTTGTTAGCTTATCATTTATAGGCCAATCTAACAAAATGATTGGTGGTGTTTGGCGTATATTTATTAAATAGATACGGTGAAATAATTCACCCATGAAACATTTAACGTATTTACATGTGATGTGCACTTAAATCATACGTTCGTGTTTATCGTACACTCTCCCATACTTCATGTACAAGTACCATAACCCCAATAAACCGCCAGGAAAAGTCTTGCTGTGATCTCGTTGAGACATTTTAGAAGATTATAAAGTCTGCTTTATACGGATGCAAGCGATTGAAGTCCAATTACTTTTGCACACAACTTTGGGATATTTTCATAAGGATATATTCTCTATATCATTCAGCAAAGTTTGATACTTTATTTTTTCACAAAAAAATTATGGAACTTTAAAAATTGCTTTACTAGTTATCTTTGTTTCCATACTAAATTATTTTTTCGGATTGGCCAATTCTTACTTTGAGTTTGAACGTTATTCATTTGAATTCTTGATGCAATATAATATAAAATCGATACGATATCAAGGAAAATAAAAACATATAGCTATGAAAAAATCAAGTGAATGGCGCAAAATCCAGTGTTATCGTGACGTCGCAAATGAGACTGTGATGTTGCAATCTGATTAAAACGCAGATCCTTATAACCACTCCTTGATAATGAGCATCTGTATTTTAATCAGATTGGTGATGTTGCATATTGATTTCGGAAAATAATGCCTTGAAAAATCAATGGAATTATGTACTTTATTTTGTTTAAATAAAATAAATTCTACTCATTGATTTTACTATCTATGAATTTCTTCGGGTTATAAATTATGCTTTCTCCCAGGGAAATATCGAGTGTTAGATGTTTTCTGGGTACTCCATTATCCCATATTTTCTTAATACTTTTTTGCAGATGAAAAGATAAACTTTGGAATTTTAACGGAATGTTTTGAAATTATGTATCGTCCCATTCCTTTCTATTGAAAGAAAAAATGTCAATTTGAATTTAAAACCAGTCGGGCTTTAAAGGTGGTACACTATCAACAAATGTGTGTGTGTTTTTTGAATTTTTATTTCTTCTCATTAATAAAACAGGATCTGATGAATTAGTGTTTTCTTCAGCAGAAAATGTTACTCACTTTACGCTACTACAATTGTACCATAATTAACAAGTTTGAGCTTCTTATTTTTTAAAGATAAAATACTCAAATTTCATTTGTTTTCATACCAAATCCGAATTTCTGATTGGCAGATTGTTTTTCTTCATATACAGTAAAGAAAATAACCGAGAATGGCGCGAAAACCCGACTCTTATAGTTAAAAAATAGTGATAGAGTTTAAATGAAGAAAAAATCCGATAATGGCGCGGAAATCCGAAGTTATCATGACGTCACAATAGAAACGCCGACGTTGCGTATTGATTAAGAAAAAATAATGCATTGGCAAATCATTTGACTCTTACGTTTAAATAATATTTTTCCTTCAGTTTATTAAATTTATTTTTTATTAAGTCTATTAAAACTGTCACGGGGTGAATGACAATGAGGAGAAGACACCGATATACAGTTACTGAAACTTTTATTCACTATAATTTAGCGCTGTCCTTCCTGGTCTACTATCAAGGAATTGTACTATAACGCAAAATGTTCCCAAGTACTGTATAGGTGAAATTAATCATCCAATATGGTTACGATACAAATGTACGTGGTCCACAATAACTGCGGTATTTTACGTGGGACGGTCACTACTGTGATCCGAAATCTGACATAATTTTCTAAAACATTCTTATTTATACAAAATTAACGCAATTGACAACATACAGCATAAAACTACTTCTATTGGTCAAACAATCAATTTAGTGGGAATGGTTAACACTGTACGGTTCACCCCTTAAAGCTGGACAAGTTATTGACATGTCTAAACAATTAATACGTCTGTCAGGTTAACCTCATATTCTTAATTACCCCTAAGTAACTCAAACACTACGAGTATCCACAATAGCCCTAATTACTGCAAGTGTGCAAACACTTCTTATTTTCCAGCGTTTAATCTCTTCAACTCTACTAGTCTACTTCCCACAAAATAACGGATATATTTACTTTCATGAAATATGTTTTAATTGTATATCATTAACTAATTATTATATAACACAAATCAATGAAACCTAAATAAATGTGATCCTTGTCACACTATCAACGACGTCGCCACTGTGTTTCTAAAAGTATATTATTATTTTGTTTTATACTTATACAAGTTTCGTTGTTATGACAAAAGAAGGCCTTAAAGTGGAAAATTAGATTTTTTGCATTTCTTTCTACACTGAAGTGTATTTTTAGCATTTTAAAAATTTCACATATTCAAATGCAACAGAATAATACACAGACCATTTTGACAAGATAATATACTTCTTTTCATATGTAAAAATGAAACGTAAATGTGACAAAAACGATGATAATTTCACATTTTATTTTAAGAAGTATTTCTATTCTGGGAGTATTTTCTGAATATATAAGACACAATAAGTCAACTGATTGTCGGTTTTTATTCAAAGTTTTGTTTTAAAATAAAGGAACGTTTTCTCAATTATGCAAACTTTGTTATCAGTTAGAATGCTGATAAGGTAAATATTGTGATTTGATGTCTGTGTCAAAATGGCCAAATTTCACTATAATGACAAAAATGAAAAAGGAGCACACGATTTGTTTTTCTTTTATTCACTCTGATCAGTTTCTGAAACGTTTTGTAATACAAACGGTCCAAATGTTATCAACGTTCGTCTTTCAATCTTTTGAAGTTTGGTAAAAATGTTCATTGGTAAATTGATTATTCTCCTAACAAGATGCCCATGGGCCTTAACGGTCACGCGAGTTCAGATACAGAATGAAACAAAGACATATATAAACACTATATATTTGCCCATCAGGCCCTTGAAGTCAGTCAGTGGTTTTATAAATTTGACTTTTTGATCTACGAAGAGTATTTGGTTCCATCAAATCCGTGAAAGACTTTTGAAATATTGGCCCCGGCCCTCTGGCCCCTAGAGATCGGCCAGGACCGATATGGATATGACTTTAAAATGCTATCTCAGGCAAATAATTCTAACCCAGATTGACTAATTTCCTTTGAAAAGCAAATGATGTTCATAAATGTGTTTTTCCCAATAAGATATAGTAAACTTGACCCTCTCCCGAGGGTGAAACACGAGACCCCAGGGTGACATAATTCACAATTTTTGTAAAGGACCTAAAGACCTTTCCATCTATGAAAAGTATTTGATTCTACCAGTTCCAGAATTTCAGATATTTTTTTTTTGAAGTTTTAGACTATTTGATCCATTTTGGCCCCGACCCGAAGGCCCCTGTGGGTCAGTCTTGGAAAAATTGTTAATAGGATTCAATTGCCATCTCAAAGGGTTACTTATGACAACATTTGACTAATTTACCATATATAATTATTAATGACCAAATTATGTTCAAAATGTGTTTTTCCTATATAAACCATAGCAAACTTAACCCCCTCCCTAATTGGGAACCCCGAGACCCCAGGGTCGTATAATTCACAGTCAATTTTACCCCTTTTGGCCCCTCGCACAGCCCCCTGGGGGTGGGGACCGTATAATTCACAATTTTGATTGGTTTATGCCTTAGAAGGTTTATGCAAAATTTTATTAAACTTGCTTCAGCAGTTTTGGAGAAGAAGTCGAAAATGTAAATTGTTACGAACATACGACGCACGACGACGGACAAAAGGCGATTAGAATGGGTCACTTGAGATGTTGGCTCAGGTGACCTAAAAAGTGGTTAATATGAATTAAACATCAGGTTTTGAAAACAACTTGTTTGTTTAGTTGAAGTATTAACCGCTAAGGTCATGTAAGGACGGCCTCCCATGTATGCGGTGTGTTGCGTGTAGGTAGGGCGAGATGCGTGCCTTGGGAGACTGCGGTATATTAGTGTTGTGTCCTATTGTATAGTGGATCTCTTGTCCTTTTTATTGTGCTATATAACTGAAGCATGAGGCCCAAGACACCAAGCAACACACCCTACCCGGTTACATTATAGATAGAAATTGCATCACGTCCCCTGTTCCGAACACATTATACTGAAGTTGAAGCAGGAGCATACATTACAAAATCTGCAAAAACATACTGTTTCTTCACACGTTTATCTAACTAGCTCAAGTTTCAGTCGGTCTATAGTATCGTTTATATATCGAAATATCGCTGTTTGTTTGAGTTTTACGACACATCAACAAATATCGTTGTTTGTTTGAGTTTTACGACCCATCGACAAGTAGGATCATTTAGCACCAAACCATATGTCAATCATTGGCATTGTAAAAACCCTCCCTTCTTTGCATCGATATTGACTTAAATATTTATGGAAAGTTTTATGTACATTGAACCTTATGAAGAAAACACTTTCAAGGTGTGTATGCATCTATGACTCACATTTTGGGGTTTTCCCAGTAATAAATACACAAGGTGCCCTTGTGGCATTGCCTATTCGAAGAACAAGATATCCATCCCCTTAATATTCCATTAGAAAAAATAATAGTATCATCACAGCTGATCAACAGTTCCACAACACAAGAAGACACAACATGAATATACCGCAGTCTCCAAAAACACGCACCTAGCACAACATACACGCAACACAACGCATACATGGGAGGCCGTCCTTACATGACCATAGCCGTTAATTAATCAAACAAACAAACAAACATATAATGTCACCTTTCTGATTCTAAACGATAAATAAACAAATGAAATGCTAGTTTTTCTTCGATAATTCATTGTGGAAACCATCTAGTTTGATGAAGTAAGTTCTGAAAATCATTCAAATACACGGACAATAATGTAAGTCTTGTATGATGTCATATAAGTACTAGTTTCAATAGACAATTAATTGCATGATTTACTTTATTTTATGTTCATGCATGTTACATATCTTTTGTTTGTGTAATTGATTAACGTTTTAAGCACTGAGCAGGAACAGAAACAACAACTTTTGTAGACTTTGGTGTGTCTCGTACAGGAGACAGAGCCCGGTGCGTATCTCACAGGGCGAGCGCTTAACAAAAACCAAAATTGAGATGGCGTCCAGGGAGACGTTAGTGATAATAAAATCGTAGTAAAAATATGATAACGGGTTAAGACAATTGGGTCACGTTAGGCAGGAACGAAGAACGGATTCTCTTTCACGAAATGCTCGTGTCAGTCTCGGGTTTGGTGTACATAATACATCGTCTGGAATTATTTTAAAATGATCCTATCAACAACCATCCTGCCAGTTTCGGAGAAAGCTCGGTAATTAAGTATATTTACGAAATATCTTCTTTCTTTAAATGTAAATGTATATCCTGTTCGTTTGAAAGGGGATAGTATATATAAACGTCATGACGGTACAATCACTTACTCCTCCTATTTTCTGTCTCACCAATCTGTCGTTGCCCAGATCTAATTTTTCGAATGATGAAATTTTATGAAATCGTATACATTTTTGACAAAATAAGTGTTCAGGTAAACAGACTTTAAACACGTATCCTTTTAAGATTTCTATCTTGTTTCAAAAGTGTATATACATGTTTATTACCTATTGCACAATACCTCGATATTTTACCTTTTGCGCTTTTCTATTTTTAGACCTTACGACGGCAAATTTTAACTTACAGTATCAATTCCGCGATACAATAATCCCATGGCGCGGCGTCCGTCCGTCAACATTTCCTTTACATCGCTTCTAGTCGTAGAGTTATGCATAAAATGTAACATGAATTTGACAAGAAACATACACGAGAAAGGGAGCAGAGTTTGTATAAATCTTGTCTCGACGCTCCAACATTGGGATGGAGTAAATAGCGGTAAATCCTTTAAATCATCAAGTCATAGAGATATGCATGGATAGTAAGCAGAACTTGTCCAGAAACATCCTTGGGGAAGGGTAGCTGTGTTTATATGAATTTTATTTCTATTCACATTACACTTTTCTCCCGGAGCAGCAGGGGGCTATAGCGCTAAACTTTTTTTGTTTGTTTGTTTGATTCATTAACGTCCTAATAACAGCTATGGTCATGTATGGACGGCCTCCCACGTATGTGGTTTGTTGTCTGTATGTTGTGCAAGGTGCGTCTTTTGGGAGACTGCGGTATATTCATGTTGTGTCTTCTTGTATAGTGGAACTGTTGCACTTTTTATATTGCTATATCACTGAAGCATGCCACCGAAGATACCAAACAACACACCCCACCCTGTCACATTATACTGGCAACGGGCGAACCAGTCGTCACACTCCCTGTATGCTGAGCGCTAAGCAGGAGCAGAAACTACCACTTTTATCAACTTTGGTGTGTCTCGGCCAGGGAACAGAACCCAGAGCCTTCCTCACAAGGGCGAACGCTTAACTCAATGCCAAAAGTGAGATGGTACCAAGTAAGGCATTAGGAAAGATAAAGTCAGTTAGGAAGAAGAGAAAAGATAAGATCCTAAATTTAGTCGCCTCGTACGATCATGCAATAGGGGGGCAGCAGGTACAATTCTAACGCCCTACCTGCAGGGCCATAGCGCTAAGCAGTGGTGAATCATTTAGATATCAACTGGTAACAGAGTTCATGGACTGTACCCACGTGTCGCTAGAAACACTCTTAGTGAAAGCACAGTTCGTATAATTGGTTCTCAGTTGGGGCCCAATAGGGAATGTATAGGTAATGTTTAAAACCCTTAAAGAAATAAACTCTTAACCTATATCCAGAACATTACTTTGGCATAACAAACCAGGTGATCGATGCAGGACCACTGATATATTTTTCATAACTTTTGAAGATTGCTATTATTTTCATATCTTTACACAAAAGTCATAAGCAGAGATTATCGTCATATTTCTTGAAAAAAATCTTGTAAAATATCGGTCACCTGTGTTGAAGTTTACAGATCTCTGGAAAAACCAGGTTTCAAACGCTAAATTTATGTTATACATTTTTTTGCTACTTTATATTGCTACCAATAAAACACTTAAAGAAATCCAAAATGTTGAAAGATAGGGTAATTAAAATGTCATTGTCGTGCATTGTTTGTCATAGTTTTAGACCGTACATTTTGACTGTTGATCGTGACCAACCTCGGATGAGTCGAATACCCCGTATTCCTCGAACTTTTGACCTGGTCCCTTGCTGTTCGAGTTATAGGGTTTTTACTGTATTTCCATACATGTATAATGTACTATGAAATATACACAAGATCATTGAAGAGCACTTCACACACTGAATACATGGGAGGCCGTCTTTAATTATACCGACTGTTATAATAAGACGTTAATTAAATCAAACAAACGAAATGTTAATTTACGTTGTAGTCCATAAGTACACGAAAAACAGTGGCAGAAAACTACCTAGATGTAGGGCGTCCTTTACAAATGACCATTTATTAAATATTTGAAATATTTATTTGTTCTGTTTTCTCATAATCTTTGTTTGTTTGTGTTTCTTTATAAAAATGAACATTTTGAGTAAAATGCAGGGCTTTGTTCATTGATTTGTTGGATACTGCTTTAATGATTTTCTCGGTCCAAAGACGTATTTTCAATGCCGTATGACCAATCTTATGCTGTAGCTACAATTGTATGTGTGAAAAGACCACTTATCGTAGAGGTGTATGTATGAACGTTTGGGATTGGTCATTTAACTTGGGCTTGACGTACCAGGAAGAGAGGTGTTTTACGCTACGTGCGATAAGTCATGAATGACCTTGTATCTCAGAATAAGTTAAAACGTTTCGTTTAGCATATAGACTTCATTTTCTTTTCCATTAACATTTTATCTATATTCCTTTTCAAAATATCTTAACTTTAATGTATTTACACGTACATATCGTCGCGCTTAAATGAATTCATATCTTAGCATAAGCCATAAAAAGGTATTAAATACCACAAGATTGATATATATATATATTTCTATTGTAAATGTTCGAAGTGAGAGTATCGATATAAATATCTTGTAAAATGCAATAAAAATATATCACACAGGTATATGTCAATCATATCGGTTCCATTAAAGTTAAAAGTGGAAAATTGATATTGCAATTTGATTTTTAGATAATCACATATACCGATAGGCCTAATTAACATCCTTAAACAGTTAAACTGATTAAATTGCGACCTCAGGTAGGGCGTTAGAATTGTTCCTGCTGCCACTATTGCATGATCGTAAAAGGCGACTAAATTTAGGATCTTTTCTTTTCTCTTCTTCCTAACTGACTTTAATCTTTCCTAATGCCTCCCTTTTGGCCTTGGGTTGAGCGTTCGCCCCTGTGATGAAGGCTCTGGGTCCTGTCCCCTGGCCGAGACACACCAAAGTCTATAAAAGTGGTAGTTTCTGCTCCTGCTTAACGCTCAGCATACAGGGAGTGGGACGACTGGTTCGCCCGTTGTCAGTATAATGTGACCGTGTGGGGTGTGTTGCTTGGTATCTTCGGCGGCATGCTTCAGTGATATAGCACTATAAAAAGGACAAAAGTTCCACTATACAAGAAGACACAACATGAATATACCGCAGTCTCTCAAAACACGCACCTCGCACAACATTCACGCAACACACCGCATACATTGGAGGCCGTCCTTACATAACCATAGCTGTTAATAGGACGTTAATCGATCAAACAAACAAACAAATTCATAAGGATATTTCTGAAAACAATCGACTTATTTCCTTATAAATGACCAAATAATGCTGCTTTGTTTGTTTGATTAATTAACGTCCTATTAACAGCTATGGTCATGTAAGGACGGTCTTCCTTGTATGCGGTATGTTGCGTGTATGTTGTGCGAGGTGCGTGTTTTGAGAGACTGCGGTATATTCATGTTGTGTCCTCTTGTATAGTGGAACTTTTGTCCTTTTTATAGTGCTATATCACTGAAGCATGCCGCCGAAGATACCAAGCAACACACCCCACACGGTCACATTATACTGACAACGGGCGAACCAGTCGTCCCTCTCCCTGTATGCTGAGCGTTAAGCAGGAGCAGAAACTACCACTTTTATAGACTTTGGTGTGTCTCGGCCAGGGGACAGCACCCAGAGCCTTCCTCACAGGGGCGAACGCTCAACTCAAGGCCTAAAGTGAGGCGGTGCCAAGGTAGGCATTAGGAAAGATAAAGTCAGTTAGAAAGAAGAGAAAAGATAAGATCCTAAATTTAGTCGCCTTTTACGATCAAGGATGGTCAAATTCTAATGCCCTACCTGCAGGAATAGTGATACTAGCCATCGCAGAGAAACCTCGTTCACAAATTTCACTAGACACTGGAATGGACAGAATAATTTCAACAATTTTCAAGATGTTCTGAAACCTGTCTTTCAAATCCCTAGTCACATAGATCATGTGATAGAATGTCTCTACATCAACTGCCCTGCAGGTAGGGCGTTAGAATTGTACCTGCTGCCCCTATTGCATGATCGTAAAAGGCGACTAAATTTAGGATCTTATCTTTTCTCTTCTTCTTAACTGACTTATCTTTCCTAATGCCTCCCTTGGCACCGCCTCACTTTTGGCCTTGAGTTGAGCGTTCGCCCTTGTGAGGAAGGCTCTGGGTTCTGTCCCCTGGCCGAGACACACCAAAGTCTATAAAAGTGGTAGTTTCTGCTCCTGCTTAGCGTTCAGCATACAGGGAGTGGGACGACTGGTTCGCCCGTTGTCAGTATAATGTGACCGGGTGGGGTGTGTTGCTTGGTGTCTTCGGCGGTATGCTTCAGTGATATGGCACTATAAAAAGGGCAACTGTTCCACTATACAAGAAGACACAACACGAACATACCGCAGTCTCCCAGTACACTCACCTCGCACAACATACACGCAACACACCGCATACATGGGAGGCCGTCCTTACATGACCTTAGCTGTTAATAGGACGTTAATAAATCAAACAAACAAACAAACTCTACATCAACACCAATACCATTCCTCCTCATGTAAGTCTTCAGTGCAGGCCACTCATGTTGTTGCATTCGGTCAATGTCACAACCAAGCCGATCAAGGATAACAGAAAAGTATGTTGTAGGCCTTCAATTTCGTCCTCACCATATACAACCAATTCTCCATCAGTTTCTGGAAAGTTAACTGGGAAGAAAATCTGCATGTGTTTTAAGAGATGTGAAGAGTCTAGGTCTCCAACCCTCTTGTTAACATGGTAAAGCACTGCTTCATTCATATTCCGGCATTTCTGATTCAGATGATCATCATTAAGTGGTTTATTGGATAGTTTCACATCACGGAAATTATTTTCTCTCAAACCTACACTTGTAATACTGGATGGTATAGGACAATACACTCATGTCGCCTGAGGCTGTATTGCGTGGGGTGTGTTGCTTGGTGTCTTCGGCGACATGTTTCAGTGATATAGCAAAAAAGGGCAATAGTTCCACTATACAAGAAGACATAACATGAATTTACCGCATTCTCCCAAAACACGCACCTCGCACAACATACACGCAACACACCGCATACATGGGAGGCCGTCCTTACATGACCATAGCTGTTAATAGGACGTTAATTAATCAATCAAACAAACCCATGCAATAAAGCCTCTTGACGTCACAGCGTCAACAAAATTACTATTTTCTAGGTACAATTTTGACAATTTCTTTCAGAAAGTAGGATGGATTTACTTTAAAAGATACATACAACGAGGTTTTCGTTGAAGCTATCACGTAATTTCCATGTAGGGGATATCAACTTGCAGTTGCGGTTTTCTCGAATTTATTTAAAAATTGGCATAAGCAAACAAAAAATATAACTGGTGGCAGGTTAAAGCCCGTTTTCTACAGGGCTTTGTATGAATATTTAGGAGTTTCACACAAGTTTGCTGATTTTTTCTGAAAGTACAAGATAAAAATAAATTTTTTACTCTGTTTGGAAGAAATTTCTAACAAAATACGATAATTTAACACACCAATCTTCCCTTCAAATTATCCAAGGACTAATCATCTGCTGTTCGGTTCCGAAACGTCTGCTAACTCAGCCGCAACAACTAATTACCACTTATACGTTCCATATGTTCCCCTAAATATACAGATTTTCTTTCATTAAATTAAAAAATTCAAAATTCTATCATAACTAATTCTTCAATAAGTCAGGAAACCTGAACGCAAACAGGTAAGCTTGAATGGCAAGGAAATTTTTATTAGTATGAAGAGAGTGGAAGATATTTATGAACGATTTTCTCCTTTAAAGTAACAAAAAAAAACACTAAACTCAATGAGCTTTCAGTTTCCGTATTTCTCATTATATTCTGACCAACCAATTCAAAATTATTATAAGTATAAGTATAAGATAGCTAGCCCTAGTGTACTTTCTGTACTTCAGAAGAGAGCAAAAATACGTATTATTTAATGGTGGAAAATCTCGAGAAGTACAAATCTATGTGCTAAACTTTGAAACTCTTTTAGGCTCTTTAATATTTCTTTTTCTCAATAAACAAACAATCTTTTCTCTTGGTCTTAATAACGATAACAAACCTTAAGGGTGAAACAAACAACAAATTCAAATAAGGATATTTCTGAAACAATCGACTTTATTTCCTTATAAAATGACCAAAAATATGCTGCTTTGTTTTGTTTGATTAATTAACGTCCTATTAACAGCTATGGTCATGTAAAGGACGGTCTTCCTTGTATGGGTATGTTTTGCGTGTATGTTGTGCGAGTGCGTGTTTTTTGAGAACTGCGGTATATTCATGTTGGTGTCTCTTTGTATAGTGAACTTTGTTCCTTTTTATAGTGCTATATCACTGAAGCATGCCGCCGAAGATTACCAGGCAACAACACCACACGGTCACATATACTGACAACGGGCGAACCAGTCGTCCCTCTCCCTGTATGACTGAGCGTTAAGCAGGAGCAGAAACTACCACTTTTATAGACTATGGGGTGTCCTCGGCAGGGGACAGCACCCAGAGCCTTCCTCACAGGGGGAACGCTCAACTCAAGGCCCTAAAGTGAGGCGGCCGAAGGTAGAAATTAGGAAAGATAACGTCAGTTAGAAAGAAGAGAAAAGATAAGATCCTAAATTTAGTCGCCTTTTACGATCAAGGATGGTAAATTCTAATGCCGCTATCCTGAGGAATAGTGCTTGAGCCATCGCAGAGAAACCTCGTTCACAAATTCTCGACTAGACCGCGGAACTGGAACAGAATAATTTCAACAATTTTCTCAGATGTTCTGAAACGTGTCTTTCAAATCCTAGTCCACATAGATCATGTTGATACGAATGCTCTCTACATCAACTGCCCTGCAAGGTAGGGCGTTAGAATTGTACCTGCTGCCCCTTATTGCAATTGATCGTAAAAGGCGACTAAATTTAGGGATCTTAATCTTTACTCTTCTTCTTAACTGACTTATCTTTCGCTAATCGGTCCTCCTTGGCACCGCCTCACTTTTTGGCCTTGAGTTGAAGCGTTCGCCCTTTGAGGAAGGCTCTGGTTCTGTCCGCTGGCCGAGAACACACCAAAGTCTATAAAAAGTGGTAGTTTCTGCTCCTGCTTAGCGTTCAGCATACAGGGAGTGGGACGACTGGTTCCGCCCGTTGTCAGTCATAACTATGTGACCGGGTGGGGTGTGTTGCTTGGTGTCTTCGGCGGTATGCGTTCAGTGATTGGCCTATAAAAAGGGCAACTGTCCACTATACAAGAGACACAACCCGAACATAGCCAGTCTCCCAGATCACTCACCTCGCACAACATCACACGCAACACACACCTGCCATACATGGAAGTCCGTCCTTACATGACTTAGCTAGGACGTAATAAAGATCAAACAAACAAACAAACTCTACAACAACACCAATACCATTCCTCCTCATGTAGAGTCTTCAGTGCAGGCACTCATTGTTGTTGCATTCGTCAATGTCACAACCCAAGCCGATCAAGGGATAACAGAAAAGTATGTTGTAGGCCTTCAATTTCGTCCCTCACCAATATACAACCAATTCTCCATCAGTTTCTGAAAGTTAACTGGGAAGAAAATCTGCATGTGTTTTAAGAGATGTGAAGAGTCTAGGTCTCCAACCTCTTGTTTAACATGGTAAAGCACTGCTTCATTCATATTTCGGCATTTCTGATTCAGATGAGCATCATTAAGTTTTATTGGATAGTTTCACAATCACGGAAATTATTTTCTCGTCAAACCTACACTTGTAATTACTGGATGGTATAGGACCAATACACTCGATTCTGTCCGCTGAGGCTGTATTGCGTTGGGGTGGTGTTTTGCTTGGTGTCTTCGGCGACATTGTTTCAAGTGATACTAGCAAACAGGGCATATAGTTTTCCACTATACAAGAGACATAACATGAATTTACCGCAATTTCCCAAAAACGCACCTCGCACAACATACACGCAACACACGCATACATGGGAGGCCGTCCTTACATGACCATATGCTGTTAATACGGACGTTAATTTAATCAATCAATACAAACCCATTGCAATAAAGCCTCTTGACGTCAACAGCGTCAACAAAAATTTCTATTTTCTGAGGTTACATTTTTGACAATTTCTTTCAAGAAAGTAGGATGGATTTACTTTAAAAAATACATACAACGAGGTTTTTCGTTGAAAGCTATCACGTAATTCCATGTAGGGGATATCAAACTTGCAGTTGCGCGGTTTTCTCGAGATTTATTTAAAAATTGGCCTAACAAAAAATATAACTGTTGGTGGTAAACCCGTTTTCTCCAGGGCTTGGTAATAATTAGAAGTTACACACTTGCTGATCTTCTGAAAGATCAAATAAAAATAATTTTTACTCTTTTGAAGAATTTTAAACAAAAATACGAATAATTTTACACCACCACTTCCTTCAATTTCAGGACTAATATGCTGCCTTGTTCGGTAAACGTCTGCCCTAACCCTCAAGCCGCAAAAACTATTTACCCTTTTTTTAATAACGTCCCATCATTGTTCCCCTGAAATTACAGAATTTTCTTTTCAAAATATAAAAAATTCAAAAATTTCTATATTACTATTTCTTAATAAAGTCAGAAACTGAACCACGGAAGCTTGAAAAGTGGCAAGAATTTTTATTTAGATGAAGAAGAATGGAGCAATATTATAAACATTCCTTTTAATAAGAACAAAAAACACTAAACTATAATGGCTTTTCAGTTTTCGTAATTCTCTCATTATATTCTGACGCACAAATGCAAAATTATTTAAGTATATGTATAAGTTAGCTCAGCCTATGTTGTACTTTCTGTTAATTCAGAGAGAGATGCAAAAATAGATTCATTTAAATGTGGGCAATGTCGAAGAAAGTACAAAATCGTATTGCTTAAACTTTGAAACTCTTTTTAGTCTCTTTTATATTCCTTTTTTCATATTAACAAACAATACTTTTCTTGGCTTGGTCTTTATAACTACAAGCCTTAAATGGGACAATTCAGGTTCTAGAGAGAACATTGAAATTTGAGGTAATATCAGAAAAACAGTTCTAATGGAAATTAGAATAGTCAGTTTTACTGTTAGATATGCCTGAACGCCTATAGGTGTGCATGCGTGTGAAATATTCAAACTTGCTCGCTGTCCGCCATTACAACCATCTGGTCGAGACTCTTGATGCCGACCCTGTCCCTTGCGGTTAAGTTATAGCAACTTTGGCTTAGAACCGTGCTCAAATCGTCTGACAGTAGTTGTGTTTAGCCTTATTGGGAATGTCTCTGCCTAAAAATCATTTTATCACCTTCTCAGTTGGGGTTATGTAGTTCAGTTTTGTTTACGTGCGTGACTTTGGCTCGGTAATGGGTACAGAGTTATTATTGTCTGCTTAAATCGTTTTGATCAACGATTTGATATTTCAAACGATATTAATTAAAATACTTGAAAGCGAATAGTCGGGCAAGATGACTGTAAAAATCGGAAAAATGGTAATTAATATACCGTATAGCATTTCTTATGAATAGAAAAATAACTTTCCGTCAAAATCGGCTGTACAGTTTGCGTAGAAAATAACATAATATCTATGGGAGAATCCTAAAAGTCCCTCGCCGACCGGCTATGATGCAGGTCCAATCTTAACGCATGCGCATACTCACGCCAAATCTCCCGTAGTAAAACAAACATGGCTACCTGTAGTTTTGAACCAAAAGGTTTCCGGCCAAAAACAACCTGATTACAACCTGAATAACTTGCTAAGAAATGCGTATGCAATGGAGCAGCCGGCCATCCCAACATACTGTACTCGGGTAAACATTACGACAACGCATGGAGATGTTAATACCACCTTGTTAAGATTGACGAGAAAGTTCAAACGAGCACGCGGCTTCTGGACCGCTACGTGTAAATACTGGTACCTAGACCTACTACCCGGTTCCCTGCTCAGCTGATAGTGGGTGATTCTTCGTATTTTGATCATTATGCAAAATATCCCTAGCAGTTTTTTATAAAATTGAGTTGTCACAATATGTCACGATGTTTCTACTTGTTCCCTGCTAATTCGCGTAAAAGTAACCTGGGGTAATAAGCGGTTCTTCTCTTGGGCTCTTCTTAGGGGTAATATGAATTGCCCTGTAATTTATTAAAATTGTACGTTGTGATGCAGTTGTACAGTGTTTGAATGTAACCGTAGGTGCATTATAAGCGTAAATTTGTTTTCAATTAATCTATAATATTATGCTACCGTCATAATTCATACAGTTGCTGATGTTAATATTTAATAGATTTTAATTTGTAAATTTTGTGTTCTGTCATGTTCTGTATGTTATACACACTACATTGTAATTGTACATTGTAATTATTGGTTTCAATTGGTACAAATTTGTATTGTATATGTTCTGAATATTACAATATACATATGTACATGTAGGTTTTAGGCTTGTTCCTTTAGATATATTTGGGAGGATCACATACAGTATTATTTCATGGTCAATAATAATAAATAGTGTTTTGTTATATTTGATTACAAACTGTACACTGCTTCAAATGTGTATATGACAAACGTTTAACAGAGTTGTAAATGTACTGCAGCATTGTATCATTGAATAATTTATTCTGAATTTTTTTTTGGCAACTATAGATAGATGAATTTTGTATATCTTTTTGAAGACAATATTTGAATTCATGCCAAAATGCATCAGTGACACATTCAACACCTTATTAAAGTTTCTCCAAATAAAAAAAAAAACCTGTAGAAATGAAACCTACATTTTATTCATTTTTAATATATTTGAAATTTGATCATTTCAATTTTGTCATATTAACAGATATAAAAAATTGTTGGTTCTTTTTTTTCAAGGCACCAGTGCAAGCATAGTTACATGAATACAGAAAGTTCATCCTTGGACCTTGATACAAGTGGTATGTATACATATACTATACAATTTACAATTAGAATCATATGACAGACTGAAGAATTGTTGATATGAGTGCTCCTTGAAAGTAAACTTTTCCAATAATGACCTATAAGATCATGAACAGAACGTTCCTTTCAACTTGTAACATTGAAATAAAATTATGAGCATACGGTTGTCATTGTTTTTAACTTATGAGAAAATAATTGTTATCATTAGTCACTCTAAGGATCCAGTGATTATAATTCTTTGCATCCATAATGCACGCCGCAATTTGTTGTGTCAGGGCATTGGTGAGATAGCTTGTCAATTACTGTTAAAATATAAGGATTTTTTTACATCTAAGCAAAATATAGATACCATTGTCTTAAGCATTTCTAAATCTACTTTAAAGAGAGCTAAAACTAACATATAAATAAAACCATAAAACTAGCAAGTTATCTGAAATGTTAAAAATCTATGTTTGTCTGAATAACCAAATTTCAATTTATTGTCTTATGTGGTCAACCTTTTACATAGACCCTTATGTATTAATACTGGTAAGTAAACAGTGATTGACAAACAAATAGACTAAAAATGTAGTATGTCCAGTTTACTATGTGAATCTCTGTCCTTTTTGATTGATCCCTAAAACCAAAAAATTGTACCCTATTGGCTGGAGGTTGTGGACTTGGGCGGAGGGTGAATACAGAAGAGAATAGCTACATAATGGAAAAAAGACAGCTATACAGTACCGATGAATGGATTCCAAAAGTTGCTCCAAAATCAAATGAGACTAATAACCTAAAAAAAAGCCATGTAAACCCCAAAATTAATGGCAATGACCAGATCAATGGATCAAGCAACCCGTTCACTTCCCAGTTAATCCTGTAGCTATTTCTCTATATTTCACCCACCACTCCAAGTTACAACTTCCCAATCTCTCATGATTTCTTTCCTGTCCCTTTAGCCCCACCCCCACCCCCCACTACACACATTACCTGATTGATTGTAATGTTAATTTCAGGTTCGCTAATTCAGGTTATTATTCCTAAAAAACCAAAAAGGGTATACCACACTGTTGTACTCTCAAGAGGAGGGGAACCTTCAATTCAAAAATGGAATTTTACAATTTCTCTTAATATTTGAAATTTTCAATTTAATTATGAAATTACTGGAACTATTAAGAATCAGTATACGAAACCCCTCGGCTTACAGACAAAGTTTTTTTTTTTTTTTTTTTTCTTTTTTTGGGTGTTGGTGACACATTTCTCTAAATTTAATTAACTTGTTTCTCAACTCAATCATTTTTTCTCAGAGCAAAAAAAGAAACAGGAACAACCAGAAAAAGGAAACGTGAAAATACATGTAGCCATAATGTGTTGTCTGGACAATATGTATGATGTCGTTAATTCTCTATCAGATAGGCCTACATGAAGTGAAGAATTAAGAATATTACAATGTTTGAGAAAAAATTTCCTTATTGTAATTCCGTACTAAGCAGCTACACTGGAATGTAAAACGTGTTTTACATATATACATTGTACGATACATTATACACATAAAAGTTTCTTCCTTCCAGCTGGACCCATTCATGTCAATCTCTCCCAGAACCTCAAATATTGTTTACTAAAGAAATAAAAAGCCAACCAGAGACTAGATTAGATTTAATTATCTCTGCAAAAAACTACACGAATAGTGAACACATATTTTGGTATTGTAAAATATCTATGTATCGAGCTAATTTATTTCTCACATTCTTTGAGCAGCCTTGTACATGCATGGAACGTTCTAATGGAACGCTTTTCTTCGTGTGTTTAAAATGAGAAATTAATGTTACGATATTATTGTAACTTACCTTCATTTGATTCGATTGATGGTAAATACACGAAATGCAGTCCTGCAATAATTGCGCCTTAGCCGGGCCCATCTCTGCATCGGCCCGAATATTTGTGTCGATTTCCATGTAACAAGATGCTTTCGAAAATTATACAAAAGCCAATTGTCATTAATGTAAGTAATAAGCTTCATTTGCAATCAATGGTATGCATCTTTCAAAACATATCAATTCTGCCGATAACCGCATTAGTTGGTTTATTCACCCACGAAACCGACCACGTACTGCGAAACGACATGTCCCACTGGTTGACATTTGCACGCAGCCTCCTCGTTTTCAGAGTTTTGGCGAATTTTATATATAGAGATGTGCTAGATTGACACGGGCTTGTCCCAATAATTTCAATGGTCATAACATCTCGGGAAACCACCGTAAGCAGAACTTGAACATCCATTATGGTAATACAACGACTTTTGGCAGGCCAAAGACGCATTTAGACTGGTTTTCATTTGCGACTATTCAATTTAACAACAAATGTGTGGAATTTGGTCCAATGTTTCAATCTTAATATTTCCATAGAATGAAAACAATTACTCTTATGCTATATTTATTGCTTATTGTTTAATGTAAATAGAATTTATGCGCGGTGAATTGTCTCTTAATGCATACCTTTTGTATTGTTAATAACGCTTTTAATCATTAAACAATTACATTTACAGAACGAGATGTTTTCCATAAAACTCTTAAATATTAAACAAAAATTTTGGCCCCCACACACAACACTACCTCCATCACACAGAATATCATTAATATTCCACAGACACATATCAAATGCACAAATGAATTTTGAAGCAAAATTATAAAAATTTTGGAGTACAGGTTGGGACAGCCCGTTTTATTACAATTTTTCGATATATGAACTTCTTTTACGAAAAAAAAAAGAACAAAGATAATTAATTTTAAATCCCTGACACCAGCTTTAACGGTATTACTTTACAAACAATTCTCCTTACCATAGATAAAAAATATACATATTTCCACATCTCTGCTCTATCCTCCTCATAACAACTTATTTCCTCTCTACCTATCTTATTGTACTCTTATAATGTCAATGTTATTCTGAACGAATTGTTGGGTGTATGGAAACCTTTGACTGTATACAATAAATTTAAGTAACTCTTTGGTAAAATATGTGTGAGGTGTGTGTTTGTGTGTGTAAAGGTATAAATTGAATGGTCCATGTAAAATTGGTATACAAAAATCACTTTGTTTTGGTATTTATGGAATGTTACAATAAATTGTCTTTGTCTGATTGTCTGTAAAAATTGAAAATGATTTCAAAAAATAAATAAAAAAATATATATATTATATAAAATCCAATACAAACAGTTCGAGGCACTGAAGAGAAAATAACTCTTTTCATACGTGGATAGGGAGGATAGGTGATATTCTAAGGGCCTCGAGATCACAAGAAATTGATGCAAACAAATCTTTTATACCCACTTCTATTGAAAGATGTTTTATATTCATTTATTGACTGGCATCAAGAAAGTTGAAAGAACATCCCTGGTCTTTTTTTGCAGTAACGTTAGCTGAAGCCATGCAGTTTTCTAAGAGAGTTCCATCTGCAATTTGGTAAGGATGGCGAAGAAGTCCTTTCCTGAACCTGCATGACAATTCTACCTCAAGCAAGAAGACAATCTTCTAAGGAAGATGCCATCGTAGTTAAAGAGCAGTAAATAGACTTTAGGTGGTCCCTGACGATAAGCTTTGCTCCCGTCCCTGCACTATCAGCTGATCCGTTGTGCCTGGCTTCTAACAATGTTTTCAACATGGATTTACAATCACATTGTACTGAATAATACAAGGACCTCAAAGTGAATTTCTCAGATGTGGCAATCCATCCTGGTCCGCCTTCCAGGTTCCACTGGCCGCAACTCTTTCCTTGCCATGGCTTCTTGCAATGATCTTCCAAAGTTCCCTCGTTACCACTAGCTGATAATGGATAATGTTTATCTGCCAAATTGAGACAAACGGTATCTTCAAGGTCAGAGAACATCGTTAGCAAGTCTCTAGTTTTGTCATTTCGATCTAAAGCGTCCTTATTCATGGCCCTGCAGGTAGGCGTAAGAGTTGTCTTACCTGTGTGCCCCTATTGCGATCGTAAAGGCCGATAAATTCTAGGTTTATCTTTTCTCCTTCTTCTAAACTTATCCCTTTGTTCATCCCTAGCGTCTCCCTCTGACACGTCCATTCTGGACTTGGGTTGACGTTCGCATACCTGTGAGGAAGGCCCTGGTTTCTTTCCCTCTGGCCGAGACACATCCAAAGTCTATAAACGTGAATAGTTCTGCTCCCTGCTTTAACGCTCCACAACAGGGAAGTAGGGAACGACTGGATTCGCCTGTGTTCAGTTACTAAATGTTAACGGTTCGTTCTCAAAGGCGAAACGCTCACCAAAAGGCCCAAAAGGTGAGAACATTAGGAAAAATTAGAAGATGAAAAGATACAGGATCGCGTAAATTTTGTCGCACTTTTACGAATCAATGCAATAGGGGCAGCAGGTAACAATTCTAACGCCCCTACCCTGCAGGGCTCAAATCATCACTTACCATTTTAACATAAATAATGCCTATTAACAGTACAAATATAAAAGGTTAATTGGTGTTAAAATTATAATAATTGTAAGAATTGAAAAATAAATCAATAAACATAAACTTACCCTTTTTGTAACTGTTTTGGTAATATAAACCGCCGTTTTTGTTCTGGAGATCAAGAATTATGGGATAATGTGTGAAGGGAAGTTCAGTCTTGACAATGAAAATAAGCCATGTTGAAATAAACTTCAATTTTCCTGTCGCTGTTAATTCAAATTCAGTTTTACGCTATGCTAAAACCAAGGCTCCTACTACTGTCAGGTCGCCCTGGTACATCTGGCCAGAGATACGAAGACATACACAAATTTGACATTACCGCCATGTCTCCCAAAACCAAGCACGTATTTAGACGATCGCACACACTATACACCAACACATCCGCAAATACATGGGAGGCCGTCCTACATGGCCAGATAAAGCTTGTTAATTAGGACTTAATTATCAATCAAACAAACAAAAAAACAAAGGGCTTCAATATGTCGCGAAAATATGTAAGACAAAAAAGATTCATTCTTTTTCCCCAATCTTTTGATATTTGCGTTATCGAGGATTTAAATGGTCTCTGCAACTGTTCCGTGGAAATTTCTATTTCCCCTAAGTCTAATGTGGTCCGTCCCTACTAATGAAGCTGGAGTGTTTTGTTTTTTTGTTGTTGGCAATTAATTAACTCATATAACAGCTTATTGTCCATGTAAGGACGCCCTCCCATGCCAAATGCGATGTTGGCGAGTTGCGTGTTTGGGATACTGCGCTTGATATTTATGTTGTTGATTTCGTTGTATAGGGGGAACTGTTGCCCTTTGTACTGCTATAGTCACTGAATAGGGGTGAACGGTATAAACGGCGGGGTAATTAACGTGCTCGGATTATCGGTAAAGGGTAGTTGTTAACAATACGTCACCGGTTACGAGCCACGTGGTGGATGCAAGTTTTTTCTGATGGGTGTCCTTTTTCACTCTATCCGCCGTTA
>SAYR01069973.1:358954-377164 GCA_004382745.1 Argopecten irradians irradians
GCAGGACATAGGACGTTAATTAATCAAACAAACAAAGCAGCATTATTTGGTCATTTATAAGGAAATTAGTCGATTGTTTTCAGAAATATCCTGATGAATTTGTTTGTTTGATCAATTAACGTCCTATTAACAGCTCAGGTCATGTAAGGACGGCCTCCCATGTATGCGGTGTGTTGCTAGAATGTTGTGCGAGGTGCGTGTTTTGAGAGACTGCGTATATTTCATGTTGTGTCTTCTTGTGTAGTGGAACTTTTGTCCTTTTTTAATAGTGCTATAATTCACTGAAGCATGCCGCCGAAGATACAAGCAACACACCCCACACCGTCACATTATACTGACAACGGGCGAACCAGTCATCCCACTCCCTGTATGCTGAGCGTTAAGCAGGAGCAGAAACTACACTTTTATAGACTTTGTGTGTCTCGGCCAGGGGACAGGACCCAGAGCCTTCATCACAGGGGCGAACGCTCAACCCAAGGCCAAAAGTGAGTCGGTGCAAGGAGGCATTAGGAAAGATTAAAGTCAGTTAGGAAGAAGAAGAAAGAATAAGACCTAAATTAGTCGCCTTTTACGATCATGCAATAAGTGGCATCAGTACAATTCTAACGCCCTACCTGAGGTCGTAATTTAATCAGTTTAACTGTTTAAGGATGTTAATTAGGCCTATCGGTATATGTGATTATCTAAAAAATCAAATTGCAATATAAATTTTCCACTTTTAACTTTAATGGAACCGATATGATTGACAAATACCTGTATGATATATTTTTAATGCATTTACAAGATATTTATATCGATACTCTCACTTCGAACATTTACAATAGAAATATATATATATATCAATCTTGTGGTATTTAATACCCTTTATGGCTTATGCTAAGATATGAATTCATTTAAGCGCGACGTTATTTGTACGTGTAAATACATTAAAGTTAAATATTTTGAAAAGGAATATAGATAAAATGTTAATGGAAAAGAAAATGAAGTCTATATGCTAAACGAAACGTTTTAACTTATTCTGAGATACAAGGTCATTCATGACTTATCGCACGTAGCGTAAAACACCACTCTTCCTGTACGTCAAGCCCAAGTTAAATGACCAATCCCAAACGTCTTATACATACACCTCTACGATAAGTGGTCTTTTCACACATACAATTGTAGCTACAGCATAAGATTGGTCATACGGCATTGAAAATACGTCTTTGGACCGAGAAAATCATTAAAGCAGTATCCAACAAATCAATGAACAAACCCTGCCTTTTACTCAAAATGTTCATTTTTATAAAGAAACACAAAACAAAGAGTATGAGAAAACAGAACAATAAATATTTCAAATATTTAAAAAACGCGTCATTTGTAAAGGACGTCCTACATCTAGGTAGTTTTCTGCCACTGTTTTTCGTGTACTTATGGACTACAACGTAAATTAACATTTCGGGTTTGTTTGATTTAATTAACGTCTTATTTATAACAGTCGGTATAATTAAAGACGGCCTCCTATGTATTCAGTGTGTGAAGTGCTCTTCAATGATCTTGTGTATATTTCATAGTACATTATACATGTATGCAAATACATAGTAAAAACCCTATAACTCGAACAGCAAGGACCAGTCAAAAGTTCGAGGAATACGGGTATTCGACTCATCCGAGGTTGGTCACGATCAACAAGTCAAATGTACGCTCTCAAACTATGACAAACAATGCACGACAATGACATTTTAATTACCCTATCTTTCAACATTTTGGATTTCTTTAAGTGTTTTATTGATAGCAATAATCAAGTTGCAAAAAAAATGTATACATAAATTTAGCGTTTGAAACCTGTTTTTCCAGAGATCTGTAAACTTCAACACAGGTGCACGATTTTACAAGATTTTTTTCAAGAAATATGACGATAATCTCTGCTTATGACTTTTGTGTAAAGATATGAAAATAATAGCAATCTTCAAAAGTTATGAAAAATATATTCAGTGGTCCTGCATCGATCACCTGGTTTGTTATGCCAAAGTAATGTTCTGGATATAGGTTAAGAGTTTATTTCCTTAAGGGTTTTAAACATTACCTATACATTCCCTATTGGGCCCCAACTGAGAACCAATTATACGAACTGTGCTTTCACTAAGAGTGTTTCTAGCGACACGTGGGTACAGTCCATGAACTCTGTTACCAGTTGATATCTAAATGATTCACACTGCCTTAGCGCTATGGCCCTGCAGGTAGGGCGTTAGAATTGTACCTGCTGCCCCCCTATTGCATGATCGTACGAGGCGACTAAATTTAGGACCTTATCTTTTCTCTTCTTCCTAACTGACTTTATCTTTCCTAATGCCTTACTTGGTACCATCTCACTTTTGGCATTGAGTTGAGCGTTCGCCCTTGTGAGGAAGGCTCTGGGTTCTGTCCCCTGGCCGAGACACACCAAAGTTGAATAAAAGTGGTAGTTTCTGCTCCTGCTCAGCGCCTCAGCATACAGGAAGTGACGACTGGTTCGCCCGTTGCCAGTTATAATGTGACCGGGGGGTGTGTTGTTTGGTATCTCGGTGGCATGCTTCAGTGCAGATGATAGCAATATAAAAAGTGCAAAAGTTCCACTATACAAGAAGACACAAGATGAAATATACCGCAGTCTCCCCCAAAAGACGCACCTTGCACCAACATACAGACAACAAACCACATACGTTGGAGGCCGTCCATACATGACCATAGCTGTTATTAGTACCGTTATATGAATCAAACAAACAAACAAAAAAAGTTTAAGCGCTATAGCCCCCTGCTTGCTCCGGGAGAAAAGTTGTAATGTGAATAGGAAATAAAATTCATATAAACACAGCTACCCTTCCCCAAGGATGTTTCTGGACAAGTTCTGCTTACTATCCATGCCATATCTCTATGACTTGATGATTTAAAGGATTTACCGCTATTTACTCCATCCCAATGTTGGAGCGTCGAGACAAGATTTATTACAAACCTCTGCTCCCTTTCTCGTGTATGTTCTTGTTCAAATTCATGTTACATTTTATGCATACACTCTACGACTGAGAAGCGATGTAAAGGAAATGTTACGGACGGACGCCGCGCCATGGATTATTGTATCGCGGAATTGATACTGCTTAAGTTATAAATTGCCGTCGTAAGTGTCTAATAAATAGAACAAAGCGCAAAAGGTAAAATATCGAGGTATTGTGCAATAGGTAATAAAACATGTATATACACTTTTTGAAACAAGATAGAAATTCTTAAAAGATACGTGTTTAAAGTCTGTTTACAACTGAACACTTATTTTGTCCAAAAATGTATACGATTTCATAAAAATTTCATCATTCGAAAAATTAGATCTGGGCAACGACAGATTGGTGAGACAGAAAATAGGAGAGTAAGTGATTGTAACCGTCATGACGTTTATATATACTATCCCCCTTTCAAAACGAAAGATATAAATTTACATTTAAAGAAAGAAGATATTTCGTAAATTATACTTAATTACCGAGCTTTCTCCGAAAACTGGCAGGATGGTTGTTGATAGGATCATTTTAAAATAATTCCAGAAGATGTATTATGTAAACCAAACCCGAGACTGACACGAGCAGTTTTGATTTTATAAACGCATTTCGTGAAAGAGAACTTCCGTTCTCGTATCACGCTACGAATGGACCCAATTGTCTTAACCCGTTATGCATATTGTTTACATACGACTTTCATTAACACAGCGTCTCCTGGACGCCATCTCATTTTGGTTTTTGTTTAAGCGCTTCGACCTGTGAGATACGCACCGGGTGTTCTGTGTCCTGTACGCAGGACACACCAATGTGAAGAGTCTAGGTCTCCAACCCTCTTGTTAACATGGTAAAGCACTGCTTCATTCATATTCCGGCATTTCTGATTCAGATGATCATCATTAAGTGGTTTATTGGATAGTTTCACATCACGGAAATTATTTTCTCTCAAACCTACACTTGTAATACTGGAAGGTATAGGACAATACACTCATGTCGCCTGAGGAGATTTTGCGTGGGGTGTGTTGCTTGGTGTCTTCGGCGGCATGCTTCAGTGATATAGCAAAAAAGGGCAATAGTTCCACTATACAAGAAGACACAACATGAATTTACCGCATTCTCCCAAAACACGCACCTCGCACAACATACACGCAACACACCGCATACATTGGAGGCCGTCCTTACATGACCATAGCCTGTTAATAGGACGTTAATTAATCAATCAAACAAACAAACAAACCCATGCAATAAAGCCTCTTGACGTCACAGCGTCAACAAAATTACTATTTTCTAGGTACAATTTTGACAATTTCTTTCAGAAAGTAGGATGGATTTACTTTAAAAGATACATACAACGAGGTTTTCGTTGAAGCTATCACGTAATTTCCATGTAGGGGATATCAACTTGCAGTTGCGGTTTTCTCGAATTTATTTAAAAATTGGCATAACAAAAAAATAACTGTTTGTGGTAAACCCGTTTTCTACAGGGCTTGGTATAGATTAGGAGTTCACACAATTGCTGATCTTCTGAAAGATCAAATAAATTTTTTTTTTTACTCTTTTGAAGAATTTTTACAAAAATATGATAATTTACACACCAACTTCCTTCAATTTCAAGGACTAATATCTGCTGTTCGTAAACGTCTGCCTAACCCTCAGCCGCAAAACCTATTACCACTTATACGTCCATATGTTCCCCTAAATATACAGATTTTCTTTTCAAATATAAAAAATTCAAAATATCTATATACTATTCTTAATAAGTCAGAAACTGAACCAACAGGTAAGTTGAAATGGCAAGAATTTTTATTAGATCAAGAAGAGTGGAAGCATATTTATAATATTCCTTTTAAAGTAACAAAAAACACTAAACTTCAATGGCTTCAGTTTCGTATTTCTCATTATATTCTGACCACCAATTCAAAAGTATTTAAGTCTAGTATAGTAGCTAGCCCTATGTGTACTTTCTGTAATTCAGAGAGAGAAACAATAATTCATTTAATGTGGGAATGTCGAGTACAAAATCTATTGCAAAACTTTGAAACTCTTTTAGATGCTCTTTATATTCTTTTTTCAATTAACAAACAATCTTTTCTTCTTGGTCTTATAACTAACAACCTTAATGCACCTGTTGATAATGTTATACTTTTAATCATTAAACAATACATTTACAGAACGAGATGTTTTCATAAAACCTTAAATATAAACAAATTGGTAAAAAATATAAAAGAATATAATATTCACAGACACATATCAAATGGTCAAAATGATTTTTTGAAAGCAAAATTTATAAAAAGTTGGAAAAAGTGGACACCGTTTATACAATTTGATATATGAACTCTTTTTACGAAAAAAAATAAGAACCAAAGATAATTAATTTTAAATCCTGACAGCTTACCGGTATTACTTTTACAACAAATTCTCTACCATTAGATAAAAAAATACATATTTCCACATCTCGACTCTATCTTCCTATACAACTATTTCCTCTCTAACCTATCTTCTTAACCTCTTATAAATGTCATGTATGTCTGAACGAATGTGGGTGTATGGAAACCTTTGAATGTATACAATTATTTAAGTAAACTCTTTGGTATATGTGTGAGGGTGTGTAAAAGTATAAATGTGAATGTCATGTAAAATTGATACAAATGGAATACTTTTGTTTTTGTATTTATGATGTTAAATTAATTGTCTTTGTCTGTATTGTCTGTAAAAATGAAAATGATTTCAAAAAATAAAAATATATATATATAAAAAAATCCAATAAAACGTCGAGGCATGAGAGAAAAATACTCTTTCATACGTGGATATGGAGGATAGGGATATTCTACCCTCGGGATCACAAAATGATGCAAAATCTTTTATACCCACATATGAAAGAGTTTTATATTCATCATCGACTGCATTCAAGAAAGATTGAAGAACATCCCCTGGTCTTTTTTGCAGTACTGTCAGCTGAAGTCATGCAGTTTCTAGAGAGTCCACTGCATTTGGTAGGGTGCAAGAGTCTTTCTGAAACTGCAGACAATTCACTCAAGACAAGTAAGACATCTCTAAGGAAATGCATGTAGTAGAGCAGTAAATAGACTTTTAGGTGTCTGACGATAAGCTTGGCTCGTCCCTGCACATCAGCTGATCCTTTCCTGCTTTCAACAATGTTTCAAAATGATTTACAATCACATTGTATGATATAAACATAACCTCAAGTGATTTACTCAGATGTGGCATCCATCTGGTCCCTTCCAGGTTCACTGGCCGCAACATCTTTTCCTCCATGGCTTCTGCAATGATCTTCAGTTCCCTCGTTACCTTAGCTGAGTAATGATAATGTTTATGCAAATTGAGAAGAACTGATTTCAGGTCAGAGAACATCTTAGCATCTCTAGTTTTCATTTCATCTAATGCGTCCTATTCTGGCCCTGCAGGTAGGGCGTTAGAGTTGTACCTGTTGCCCCTATTGCATGATCGTAAAAGGCGACTAAATTTAGGTTATCTTTTCTCTTCTTCCTAACTACCTTTGTTCATCCTAGCGTCTCCCTTGACACCGTCTCACTTCTGGCCTTGGGTTGAGCGTTCGCACCTGTGAGGAAGGCCCTGGGTTCTTTCCTCTGGCCGAGACACACCAAAGTCTATAAAAGTGATAGTTTCTGCTCC
Organism: Argopecten irradians irradians; assembly: GCA_004382745.1. NCBI lineage: Eukaryota > Metazoa > Mollusca > Bivalvia > Pectinida > Pectinidae > Argopecten > Argopecten irradians. Next base: position 365,608 of record SAYR01069973.1, read on the forward strand.
TGCTTTAACGCTCAGCAAACAGGGAGTGGGACGACTGGTTCGCCTGTTGTCAGTATAATGTGACCGGGTTCGTTCCTCAAAGGGGCGAACGCTCAACTCAAGGCCAAAAGTGAGACATTAGGAAACATTAGAAGAGAAAAGATAAGATCCTAAATTTTGTCGCCTTTTACGATCATGCAATAGGGGCAGCAGGTACAATTCTAACGCCCTACCTGCAGGGCTCAATCATCACTTACAATTTTAAATAAATAAGCCTAATTACAGTAACACAAGTATAAAAGTTAATTGGTGTAATTATAATAATTGTAAGAATTTGAAAATAAATCAAATAAATACATAAACTTACCTTTTTGTAACTGTTTGGTAATATAACCCCGTTTTTATTCTGGAGATCAAGAATTATGGGATAAAGTGTGAAGGGAAGTTCATTCTTGACAATGAAATAAGCAGTGTTGAAATAAACTTCAATTTTCTGTCGCTGTAATTCATTCAGTTTACGTATTGCTAAATCCAGTGCTCCTACTACTTCAGGTCGTCCTGGTACATCTGGCAGAACGAAGACATAACATGAATTTACCGCAGTCTCCCAAAACTAGCACCTCGCACAACATACACGCAACACACCGCATACATGGGAGGCCGTCCTTACATGGCCATAGCTGTTAATAGGACGTTAATTAATCAATCAAACAAACAAAAAACAAAGGCTTCAATGTCGCCGAAATATGAACAAAAAAGATTCATTCTTTTCCCCCATCTATTTGATATTGCGTTATCAGGATTTAAATGGTCTGAACTGTTTCCGTGTGATTCTATGCTCCCTAGTCTAAATGTGTCAGTCCCTACTATGAAGCTGGATTTGTTTGTTTGTTTGTTTGTTTGATTAATTAACGTCATATTAACAGCTATTGTCATGTAAGGACGGCCTCCCATGCATGCGATGTTGTGCGAGGTGCGTGTTTTGGGATACTGCGTTATATTTATGTTGTGTCTTCTTGTATAGTGGAACTGTTGCCCTTTTTGTACTGCTATATCACTGAATAGGGGTGAAACGGTATACCGCGGTATTACGTGCTCGGTTCGGTACAGGGTATTGTTAACACAAAGTACGGTACATGCACCGTGGGTGGAGAAGTTTTCTATGGGTGTCTTTTTCACTCTACGCCGGTTACACAAGTCCGATAGCAACGAGTCTCTGATTGGTCATGCGGCCGTCATTGTGACCCAATCACAAACCGCCTTACATAAAGTCAATGTTTTGACAGGATTTGAGAGATGCTCCGGCAATAGAGCATCGTACCGTTCTGCAGTTTTAGAACAATTTGGTTTTAGAACGAAGGACGCTAAGGCAGCTACATGTCGTATATATGTTATGTCGATTTTTTGTATATGCATGGCAATACATCAAACATGAACACACACTTAGTTAGAAAACACGACATCGGCAACGTGCGTACTGACATCACACATGCTCAACTCAAGTCCAAGTTGGACAAGTTCCGACCGCAAGTACTGCCAAAAAATCCCAATGCCAGACGACGATATCAGAGATATTTTTAAAAAAATTACCCTATAAATAACTTTAAATCCAAAAAAGTTATACAGGCAATTGGGTTTTTTATTGCAGTTGACATGCGTCCATACTTCATTGTTGAAAACATCAGTGGAAAGTTAGAAAGTGTTAAAGCCCCATTATGTTTTGGGGTGAAAAAATATCGTCATAAAGTACCAAACTTTGCTGAATAGTAGAGCATATATCCTTATGAAAATATCCGGTAATAAAAAATACCCAACATTTCTGTGTTTTCCAAAAACAATAGAAAATCCCTCTTCGGAGAGGGGAAATCCGTAGTTCCGCCCCAGAGCTAAAACAATCTAGTACGCATGCGTAGGCACATAAAAGAGTGGAATTTTCCTAACAAACTTCAACATCATGCATATACGTGCATGGCCACGCACTGAAGACTCGCCAAATACGTGTAAGCGAATCGAACACACATTCAAACAACGACAATTTAGCGGTCAAGTTGCTCGATCGCTAGCACGTTACGAACCCACGCATTCCACGCGTGGACCTACAAATACATGTTGTACATGTATATATATATATGTATTATATAAAACTAGGCTAAAACTGTTCAAAAAGTTTTTGTTCTTGAATGGAAAGCAATCAATTAACAAAATTATAATTACAATGGTATTTGCTGATCTTATGTATTCTGTAATAAAGATTTATAGATGCCTATTGGGCCTAATCTAGCTTTATTGAAATGTACATCGAAACCGAACATACCACGTTTGTGTACATCGAAACCGAACACACGTTTGTGTTACCTGATCATGATGAGGCCTCCAACGGGGTGGCTCGACAAAACTCGTAAACAAATGAAAGTAAACACAAACACGCCATGTCGTTACCAGCTATATAGATATTAGACTTTGTTTCTTTTTATAATAATACAGCGATGTATACATACATATACATACGAAGTCTGTAAGCCTACATGTTCTACTCCATCGAAGACCGAACATAAACTTAGACCAGTGTTTGTTTGAGACAACAGAGTCAACGACGATATCGGCATTATCAGATATATCCATGACAAATGATCATGATCATGAATTACTGAGTACAATCTACATTGTAGCATAAGATTATTATTATGAACTTTGTAATTACGACACGCAGGAACATATATACATAATATATGTTTAGGCTACATGTAAAGATACATGTACATTTTTGTATATGAACCGCTGGTGTTTGGCTCTATAGACATTTTTCTCTCTTATATATATATGTAATACTGTGTCAATATATAAAGAGCGAAAAATGTCTATAGAGCCAAACACCTGTGCAGGAAAAAGAATACAAAATGTAGAATAGTTTGGTTTGATTAAATAGTACTAAGAAATGGAGTATAAAAACAGTCCATTAATGATTTCTATACAATTCATCAAGTGAAGAATTAAGATCTGATGGAAAAGTATAGCAAAAAAGCTAAAGAACACCTGGATCAGTCCTTCTTTAAAAGAAGAGAAAATGGGGAAAATATCCTTTTAATTTGGCAAAGTTCTAGTAGGCATCACGATTATTTTTTCTTACATATTTTATTTAGCGTATAAACTTTTAAACTTGCTCCACAAATCGAACTTTTTCTATGAAAACAAATGGACAGAATGCTAATAAACATAATTCACGTTCAGCGTAAAATGGAATGCACACTCGTGAAACTAGAGAAATTTCAGTTTCAATTCCCTTTTCCTTTTTACTACGTACATGTATACGGTACTAAGAATTACGTACTGACGGCAAATGATAGTCCACCAGGTAGCATCAAGGTCAAAATAATATATGTTGTGACTTTTTAATGATGAAACTCCAATAGTCTGACAAGATTTATATCCCCTTGTGATTTACTCTTATACTGACGTTTGTACTCATATAAATGCGAGTCTTTGATTAGTTTAATTCGGTCAGTGTACATATTTATTATTAAAATTGCAGGCCTATATTTTAAAATGCCCATACGATAATTAAGACTCATGCACCTGGTAATCACTTGATGTATAAATACGCATACTCTGATGAATTGTATGACGATCCTTTTCTTACCACACGAAACGTAATCGAGAAACATTTAATCAGTTAATTATACAGAAATGAAATCTCGAAATGTATCGGTATATAGCCCCCCGGTTGGAATATATACCAGAAGTCGTTTACATGCATAATTGATAAAAAAATAAAGTAGGTAATAGCAACGGTATATATGTCAATTAAGTAGGCTGGATCCTAACAAACACATATAAGTTGGGTACATGAATACTGAGAATAGATATATATAGATGTAATATACGATATATATTCATATATTTACAAATAACGTATACATGCAGTAACCGCGTTGATCATGAGCAAAGTAATGTAATACAGACATGCCTCAGCATACAGATTGATATGTATCTCGACTACTATCACATATTTCATAGACACAAGAATATCGTTATAAAATACCCAAAGAAGAAATAGAAAGCAGTTATAATACATATATAGAGTAAGCTATATTAGTCCACCTCTATGCGTATGTTTAATTCTAAATATTTAGATATACTGTGCTCTCCTAACTCTCAAATTATGAATAGATTAGTAGTATCATGATATTTATTTATTTATATATCGTTTGGAATAAATACCGTATTTATCTCAAATTATTACACGAGAGGAAAGAAAATCAACCGATCATCACCAAAATTGACACGGCCACGTGTTTATATTTATACGATAAAATACCCCATATGGTGCCCCATGTATGCATTTCACTATTTACATCCACTATTTTTCGATTAATACGTATTTTGCATTAAGCTTTATATAAACTATAAGTAACCTTTGACAGAACACATTTATAATATGTGAAATCTAATGTGTATCATATACTAAAACAATTATAGAACATTGCATTGCTCACCGTTTGCTCAAAACTGCCCTCTCTCTCGGCCATGCTTGTTATGTTAACTATATCCGGGTATCGAACATATACATTGTACGTATACACGAGGTATTTTTAACTATGCAAATCAACCCGTTCTATTTTAAGAATTCTTTACTAATTGATTATTGCGTAATTATCTTCATTGGAAAGAAACCAAATGACGAACCTTTCATAAGGGATGTTAATGTATATTTTAGCAAAGTTTGGTGAAAGCATAATGGGACTTTAACAGCCGGGGAAAATCGCGTGACATCCAAAGGCCTCCCTTTCTTGTGAAAACGTAGACAAACTTGTGTTCTTAAAAAAATGGTCATTCTAGACGATTTGCAGTAAAATTTTGATTTTTGAATTCAATAAACTTGGATGTTGAACAGTTTACACTGAGTTCATTGCCTTTTTCATCTCTTATCAGTTTTACATGTACCGAACAGAAAAAAAAACTGAACCGTACACTCTATACCGCAATACGTACCGAGCCGTGAAATATCTGTACCGTATCACCCCTATCACTGAAGCATGCCGCCGAAGACACCAAGCAACACACTCCACCCGGTCACATTATACTGACAACGGGCGAACCAGTCGTCCCACTCCCTGTGTGCTGAGCGCTAAACAGGAGGAGAAACTACCACTTTTATAGACTTTGGTGTGTCTCGGCCAGGGGACAGAACCCAGAGCCTTCCTTACAGGGGCGAACGCTCAACTCAAGGCCAAAAGTGAGGCGGTACCAAGGGAGGCATTAGGAAAGATAAAGTCAGTTAGGAAGAAAAGAAAAGATCCTAAATTTAGTCGTTTTCTACTATCATGTAATAGGGGCAGCAGGTACAATTCTAACGCCCTACCTGCAGGGCCAGGGATGTAATAGGTCATGGGCTAGGAGGGTCCCACATGCACCTCCCCCCAAACCACCGAATTTTTCTGAACCCTTATGACCCACTGATCACAAATCCAAATGTTAACATTGCATTAAGTTGGGATGAAACTTCCGGTTATGACGTCATTCAAGATGGCCGACCATCTCGAATTTCACCTAAAAATTGAAAAATGTCACTAACCCATTAACATTTTTCCAACCGAGGTAGACAAATGAGGTATCCAAAATGACCACCCAATAGAACAAACAAATACATATCAGGACCAAAAAATCCCAATATATAGTGATTTCTACGCAGGAAATTGAAAAAATCGGATTTTTAAAAGCTCAAAAATGGTGATTTTTTCAGCAAATTTTTCATAATTTTTTTGTTTTGACGCCAGCAAAAAATGTTTCCCAACAACCCAATCTATTATATTTCCAAAAAAGTTTTTTGACCACTTATCCAATCAGTTTAAATCAACCCAACCAAACCAACAAAACCAATCGTTAACATTGTATAGGTTCCCGGTTTATGACGTCATCAAGAGCCCACCCATCCCGAATTTCACTTAAAAATGAAGAATAGTCATAACACTGATATATTTTCAACCTAAAGTAGACAAATGTGTATACAAAATGACCACAATTAGAACGACACAATACATTATCAGACCAAATAATCCAAATATTGTGTAGTGAATCTTTGTACGGAAAAAAATAAAAAAATAAGCTTTTAAGCTCAAAAATGGTGTGATTTTTCAGCAAATTTTTCATTACTTGGCTCTGACGCAGCAGAAATTGTTCCCAACAAACAAATTATTACTCGATTCAGTATTTTAAACTCCTATCAATCAGTAAAATAAAAACAACAATATATAGAAATGCCAAAAAGCAATTATTGTATATACCCTCCAATTTTGATAGATTAGCAGCGTCTCCAAAAATAACACAACACCTACTGACAAATTGTAAACCTAAGCTAAGCCATGTTTTCCGTTAATATCAATTTAACCGTTTCCAAAGCGTTTGTTGTCTTCGAAAAATGAAGCACATTCAATGATTATTTTCCTATGCATAGCATAAAGCAAAATGTCCAGATGGTTAACTAAATGTCACTAATACTGTCTTTCACTGGTTCTCAATGATAACCATTATCATTGTGCGTGCTTTCTTCGCCTCCACTGAACCTATCCATTGAAGAGACACGGCATATCTGGTAGCTGGTACATGCAGTCCGAATCAGAGTACTCGGATATCAGTATCCATTCGTCATCGAAAGCCAGATTCGACGTCTTCACGATGTCATTGAGCCTCATGTGACCACTGGCATATTACCAGTGTTTTTTCTAGCCTTTTATGACCCATCCACGGGCCAGAGTTCATATCAGGAAACAAACAGGTTCAGGGATGTGTGGATTCTCTTTCAATTCTAACATATTCGACTACGGTATAATTGCTGTTTCAGACTTCTCCGGCATAATGGAAATTACACCAAATGACATATTCTTCAATGGATAGATTGCGTTTCTCCTATAGCACATACTCCATAATTCGGTATGAAGAATCATTGTGGATCCCTGGTGCATAACCATAAAGAACACAGGTGATATCATCGAGCTCATTAATGAGGCATAAATGTTAAATGTTTTCATTGTCTGAACTTCCCCACTCCCATTGAAGGTTGCTGGTTGTGTCAACATCTGGTGTGAGCAGCAAAAGGACCATTGAAGAACTCTCCAAGTTAGAGAGTCTCTAAAGTGCTTTCCAGACTTTGCGCAAAGAGTGAAAACTTCTACTGCAGACTTACCAATTTATGACCTCCAAGAATCCACCTGTGCCACTTTATGGTACACTGAGGGATTACACAAAGAATGAGGAGTTAAGTGCTCATACCGAATTTAAGCGAGAACCAAACTCAAACCCCTCCCGCCAGAATAGTATTGAGGTCTGTTGTCTTTTCCATCATGCCAGGAAGTCTGGAACATCATATACTATCGTGAAATCTGTGAAACTACGTTGGAAAAAAGAAGAGCCTCCCACATCCCGAAGCCGATGTTCTGATTCTTAACTCTGACCATGGATAGTTGATAAGTCCTAGAACCAACCGATGGGTAACCGGTTTAATTTAATGTCACATTCAGGTCACCGAGGTCGAAAGACGACCACTCGTGCGAGAAAGCACGCACAACGAAAAATGATTACCATAAGAAATACGTTTGACACTGCAGAACCATCTCTATATTTTCCTTGCGTTACTACACAGGAAAAAACAATGGATGTGCTCATTCTAAAAGACCACAATAATTGTTTTTAGAAAAAGTGTCCCATGGTATTTACGGAACTTTAATTGATACCCTAAGCTTATTAGTTAGCGTTTTTCTAATTAATAATTCAGTCTTGAGAGGCTAACTAGTCTACAAATTTTCGAATATGATAATGGAGTATTTTGATAGTCCCACTTAGATATTTCAGCCAACTTTAAATTCCAAATTCGTTAAGATATTAAATCGTCAATAGCCAAATGTTATACTTCAGGAAATTCCAAGACACCAGTCAAAATGTAGTGTTAGGCGGTTTGGAAAAAATAATCAATGCCGCATCCCGGTGATGAATTTTTCTAAAACCAAATGATCCGTAATAAAAAATTTTCTTTGCATTTCTATATCTATTTTTGTTGTTGGTTGTTTTAAGACCGATTGAAATAAGAGGTCAAATAACTGATTAGTGAATAAATAATTTGTTGTTAGAGGAAAACCCAATTTTATGCTGCGTCAAAGTCCAAAATATGAAAAATGACATTGAAAAATTACTATTTTTGAAGCTGAAAAATATTATTTTTTTCATTTCCTTCCCCGTTAACAAATTCCCACAAACAATATTGATTATTGGTCTGATAAGTATTTGTTGTTCTATTGTGGTCATTTTGATGCCTCATTTGTCTACTTCAGTTGAAAAATGCAAATGTTTTGGACAATTGTTCATTTTTACAGTGAAATTCGAGATCGTGTGGGCCATCTTTTGATGACGGTCATAACCGGAACTTACACGATGTTAACATTGGTTTTGGTTGTTTTCGTTGCTTACACTGATGATAAGTGGGTCAAAAAACCTAATTAGAAATAATAGATTGCTGTTGGGAAACATTTTTTGCTGCGTCAAACAAAATATGAAAATTTGCTGAAAAATCACCATTTTTGAGCTTTAAAATCCGATTTTTTTTAATTTCGCTACGTAGAAAACACTACATAATATTGGGGATGTTTTTTTGGTCCTGAATATGTAATTTGATTGTTCTATTGTGCGGTCATTTTTTGATACCTCATTTGTCTACTTCGGGTTTGAAAAATGTTAATGTTTATGACTATTTTTTCAATTTTTAGTGAAATTCGAGATGGCGGGTCCATCTTGATGACGTCCATAACCCGGAAGTTTCATTCCCAACTTATGCAATGTTAACAATTTGATTGTGAATCAGTGGGTCATAAGGGTTCAGAAAAATATTGGTTCGGAGGTTTGGGGGGGGGGGTGCATGTGGGACCCTCCTAGCCCATGGCCTATAAAAGCTCCCTTTTCAACTGCCTTTCTAATACCATGCTCTATTACCTCAACAGGATAATATTAAGCCTTAAGATATTCTTATTACTGACCTAATATCTTGTATTTTCTTCTCACTAACAATTGTAATAATCCTTGAGGCGAGGTTAAAAAGAATACACTTTAGTATGTTTTCTGTGATTAGAATAAAAATTCTGGTAATTTTGTTCACCTGTTGCTTTACAATACAAGTCCGTAGTAATTATACCAGCTTCATTTGTTTGAACTAAAACATCTAAGAATGGCATCGAAATTTCACTATACACCATTGTATAACAAATTGATGGATGGAGATCATTCAACATACGGAATAAAATATCTATATCCTTGTCTGGTGATCATATGATAACAAATTCACTAAAAGTACTTCCGAACTCAGCTTCAATTTTAGAATAAAGAGTTTCCTCTAAGTATCCCAAAACCAAAGTTGCATACGTGGGTGTTACTTTAGTACCCATTACAGTGCCTTTAATATGTTGGAAAAACCCTCATCAAAATAAAAAGCATTACGTTTCAAAACAATTTGTAAAGCTTTAAGTATGAATTCATTACTAAAGCGAGAATCGATGCTTCCTCGTTTTTTGTTCAACCAATATTAAACCGCCTCATTACCTAGGCCATGAGGTATATTAGCATAAAGACTCATTAAGTCGGAAGAAACAAGTTTACAATTTTGTTGAGTTTGCCGAGGTAAACGAGATAGGAAGTCAAAATCGTCTTTGATATAACTATTCACACTTTTGCATAAAGGTTTTAAAATAAGATCTAGAAAATGACTTAAACGTTGAGTAGCACTATTTGGTCCACCAACTATGGGTCTTACTTTTCAAATCATCAACCTCAAAATAAATATCATTCTGTTCTTAGATAGCCTTTCCTATTATACCACTTTTATGAATTTTAGGAAGACCACAGAGAAAAAAAAACTAGTGTACAAATTTAAAAAGATAATCTTTCTCTTCTTCATGCAAGCAAGTATCAGTCTATTTTCTAGATCTTATTTTAAAACCTTTATGCAAAGTGTGAATATTATATCAAAGACGATTTTGACTTCCTATCTCGTTTACCTCGGCAAACTCAACAAAATTGTAAACTTGTTTCTTCCGACTTAATGAGTCTTTATGCTAATATACCTCATGGCCTAGGTAATGAGGCGGTTTAATATTGGTTGACAAAAAAACGAGGAAGCATCGATTCTCGCTTTAGTAATGAATTCATACTTAAAGCTTTACAAATTGTTTTGAAACGTAATGCTTTTTTATTTTGATGAGGGTTTTTCCAACATATTAAAGGCACTGTAATGGGTACTAAAGTAACACCTACGTATGCAACTTTGGTTTTGGGATACTTAGAGGAAACTCTTTATTCTAAAATTGAAGCTGAGTTCGGAAGTACTTTTAGTGAATTTGTTATCATATGATCACCAGACAAGGATAATAGATATTTTATTCCGTATGTTGAATGATCTCCATCCATCAATTTTTTATACAATGGTGTATAGTGAAATTTCGCATGCCATTTTTAGGATGTTTTAGTTCAAACAAATGAAGGCTGTGTATAATTACTACGGACTTTTATTGTAAAGCAACAGGTGAACAAAATTACCAGAATTTTTATTCTAATCACAGAAAACATACTAAAGTGATTCTTTTTAACCTCGCCTCAAGGATTATTTACAATTGTTAGTGAGAAGAAAATACAAGATATTAGACTGTCAGTAATAACATATCTTAAGGCTTAATGTTATCCTGTTGAGGTAATAGAGCATGGTATTAGAAAGGCAGTTGAAAAGGGGCTTTTTTACATCCCTGGCCCTGCAGGTAGGGGCGTTAGAATTGTACCTGCTGCCCCTATTACATGATAGTAAAAGACGACTAAATTTAGGATCTTATCTTTTCTTTTCTTCCTTACTGACTTTATCTTTCCTAATGTCTCCCTTGGTACAGCCTCACTTTGGCCTTTGATTGAGCGTTCGCCCCTGTAAGGAAGGCTCTGGGTTCTGTCCCCTTGGCCGAGACACACCAAAGTCTATAAAAGTGGTAGTTTCTGCTCCTGTTTAGCGTCAGCACACAGGGAGTGGGACGACTGGTTCGCCCGTTGTCAGTATAATGTGACCGGGTGGAGTGTGTTGCTTGGTGTCTTCGGCGGCATGCTTCAGTGATAGGGGTGAACACGGGTACAGATACTTTCACGGTTCGGTACGTATTGCGGTATAGAGTGTACGGTTTCAGTTTTTTTTCGGTTCGGTACATGTAAAACTGATAAGAGATGAAAAAGGCAATGAACTCAGTGTAAACTGTTCATCATCCAAGTTATTGAATTCAAAAATCAAAATATTTTACTGCAAATCGTCTAGAATGACCATGTTTTTTTAAGAAACACAAGTTTGTCTACGTTTTCACAAGAAGGGAGGCCTTTGGATGTCACGCGATTTTCCCGGCTGTTAAAGTCCCATTATGCTTTCACCAAACTTTGCTAAAAATATACATTAACATCCCTTATGAAAGGTTCGTCATTTGGTTTCTTTCCAATGAAGATAATTACGCAATAATCAATTAGTAAAGAATTCTTAAATACGAACGGGTTGATTTGCATAGTTAACAAATCACCT
>SAYR01069973.1:399416-411386 GCA_004382745.1 Argopecten irradians irradians
AAGATGCTCCACCGCCGACAGAGCATAAATGATATTCATCATTTGAACAATAATTGGCGTTTAATCGTGTACATATATGCCTAATTAGCACAAAAAATAACATCAGATAATTTAGTTCGCCTTTGGTGCATGCGCAATCATTACTTCATTCCATATAGGATATAGTGCCACGGAATTTTTTCGGGATGCATTTAATTATTTTTCATATTTTGAACTTGAAGTAAAATGAGAAGCTCAAACTTTTCAATGGTGGTAATGGTGTAAAGTAAGTAACTTTTGTAACTGAAGAAAAATACAAAATCGTTTGCTCCTGTTTTTGATAGTGAAAAAATACCATTTGTCAGCGGTGGAGCATCTTTAAGGTGACAAAGTATTTGCATGTCAAACATGGGACAAAAACTGAATAACAATTAGAAAGGAATCATAAACAACATTAACATGAAAAAATGTCTCAATTAGATGAATAATTTTATCAAGTTTGGCAATCCTACATCAATGCATGTCAAAGATCAGACCAAGGGCCACAACTTGTAAATATTGTATAAGGTGACCTAAAAGAAAAACTGTCTTCTTAAAATGTTTAATACCAACAGGTTTGGTGATCCTACACCAGTCATTTTCAAAGATATAGCCAAAAAAATTTTTTTTACCAAGGGCCATATCTCTGTAAATATTGTGTCAGGTGACCTACCGGTAATTTTCCCATGTGACAAATTGTCTTCTTAATATGTGTAATTCCATCAAGATTTATGAACCTACCTATTATAAATATTGTGGCAGATGACCTAATTTTCCAATGTCACAAATTGTCGTCCCAAGAAGTGTAATTCCACCAAGTTTAGTATTCATGTTTTAATTAGTTCTCAAGATGTAACACTTTAAATAAATTGTGGATGGACAGACAGTCAGACAGACAGACACATTGATTACTATAGGGTACCATGTACCTGAACATGATCCTAAAGATCCATCCCTGTCCACACCACATGATGGTCAGTGTAAGGGACAGGGAACACAGATGTAGAAGCAGTTTCCATGTTAGTGTAAATCACATCCAAAATTCCACCAAGTGTATGTGTTGGTGAATGTACAAGTTGTTGCAGGTTATGTCCATCCATAATGTCTTTCAATTTAGGCTGTTGGAGAGTATGATCTATATTGAAGACACCAGTTACAATTGTTCTTAGTGTGGCAATTGGTAATTTACTCAACAGATGTTCAATTGAAGAAAGGAAAGTATTTTGTGACTGGCATGGTGTTTTGTAGAGTACCACTACAAGAAACTCATGTCCTTGTATCTGTATGATGGATGCCAGATATTCCAATTGCTCAGTTATGCACTGAATTTGCAATGGCTCTTTGTGTGAACAGGAATCTTTTATCAACATTGCAAGCCCATGTTGTGAATTCTTCAGGACATCATATCCTGGAATTGAATAGTGTGAAGCAAGTGCCTCTGTTCTAGTGTGGGTTTCAGTGAGGCACAAGACTGTCAAAGTTTGAAGAGAATTATGTGCCAACAGATCTGTGTAGTGTCGAGGTAGTGAACGAATGTTAAGATGACCAATTTTTGCTAGATGATCAGAAATAGTAAAAGAATTCCTCCATGTGAAACATGAGTCTGATTTCATTCGTTCCATTTCATGTTTTGCTGCTTCATTAACTGTGACTTTGGATGGTGCAAAGTCCACAAGTTTGAGTGATGCTCTTGATGGACATCGACTTAATAAAGTGTATGTTAAGCCTTGAGGGATTGGTGTTCTGTTGCTAAGCCGTGACAAATCACCAATGACATACGGATATGTACTTCCTTGCGATTTATGGACTGTTAATCCAAAGGCTTACATTCCTGGATATTGTTTTCTTTCCACTGGTATCTGGGCTTTACATGACAACTGAAATCTGGCTGTTACTGCCTTTACTGGAACACAATGAGATATATCAGGAGGACTTTGCTTCCTTGCTTGTATCCCACATTGGTTTGTTTGTTTGTTTGATTAATTAACGTCCTATTAACAGCTATGATCATGTAAGGACGGCCTCCCATGTATGTGGTGTGCTGCGTGTATGTTATGCGAGGTGCGTATTTTGGAAGACTGCGGTATATTCATGTTGTGTCTTCTTGTATAGTGGAACTGTTGCCCTTTTTATAGTGCTATATCACTGAAGCATGCCGCCGAAGACACCAAGCAACACACCCCACCCGGTCACATTATACTGACAACGGGCGAACCAGTCGTCCCACTATCTGTATGCTGAGCGCTAAGCAGGAGCAGAAACTACCACTTTTATAGACTTTGGTGCGTCTCGGCCAGGGGACAGAACCCAGAGCCCTCCTCACAGGCGAAGGGAACATCTGGTTTTTCAAAGATTTCTTGTAGTTAATTGGAAAGATGAAGCAGTGATTTTGAACCCAGTTGTAATTGTTGATAAAAAACTCTTTGACTGTTTAACCTTTCTGCAGAAGTCTTCTTTTGAGCAGTTTTCTGATTTGTATCTCTAATTGGAAGTGAGAACGCAGAATGTAAGTTGTTCCATCAATGTTTGTTGCTGCTTTTCCTATTGTTGCTGTGATGAGAACAGTTGGCTTATCGGGGTCTTCAATAGGATCACGCAATGGTCTAGTTGCACACTGGTATAAAGCATTAACAGTGTGAGATTTACCCACACCAGCCCCTCCACTTAGAAATAGATAAAAGGGTTTTGGTGATATGTGTGAGTAATTTGAAACACGGGTGTCTGTTGCCCATTGATGAATGAAATCAAATATACATTTTTGCTTATCATTCAGGGAGTTCACGAGGTTGCAATACTCATCATCTGTTAAAACTGAAGGTGTTATGTCAATGGTAAAGGAAACATTAGGTTTTTGCCTTGAAGGTCTAGGTGTAGTAGGTTGAGCTGGAAGGTTTTTAGGATCAATATAGGAATAATTGGGATCTAATTCCGTGTTTGTAGTATTTTCCCTGTCATGTTCTACCTCAGAGGCTATCTGACCCCAGATAAGATGGATCAAAATTGTCAAGGATTTCTTCAACATCCTTAAAGTATTTCTCAAATGATGTAATCGAAGGTAAAATTGAAACTTTGACAGTTTTGTACTTCAGCTCATATGATTCATTCTATAGAAGCTCATCTTCTGATCTCCAAGGGTGGTAGAGCAGAAGTAAACGGTGATAGTATAGTTCAGGATCTTTCAATTTTGACACATTGTGGTACCGTATTATACACTGATTCTTCTTTTTTACCATTTTACCCAAATTGTTTTGAAGAGTTATGACCGGTGAAGTTACTTCCTCATCAATTTCTGATTCCTCCTCTTCATCTTTGGAGACTTTGTTTGTGTAATTTGAAGCAAAGAAGGCAAGACATCTGCTTTCAAGAGAGGTAGGTCTAGATGCATATCTGTCAAGGATGCTTGGCAAATAAATATTCTCATCATCTTCTTTCATGGTTTGTATCACAGATAAAGGTTTGAGCAATCTAGTGCGATTTTCTTTGAAGTCTGTTGGGACAAACTTTACGAGGAGATTAGATTACCTCAATGGAATTGACAGTATACGAGCCACTGCTTCATGCTCTGAGACTTCTCTTGCTTTAAGGAATACATTACCAATATGCTGAAGTTGTTCCCGTATTGGTTTTTATCCTGCAACTGTCCCACATACTGACCGATAACTACTGCCGGATAAACTTGTGCTTTATCCGTCAATACGAATGCTTTATCCGTCAATACGATCACGTGAATTTGTTCCATATCTGACGGAACTTTTCTAACTTGACACAGAACTTGAACCTTCCAGTGAATGGAACGTCATTCAGTCCCGCTAAAACGTGACGTCACATTCACCGGAATGACGTCATTTTTACGCTATCGAAAATCTCGTATGGCGGTGTCGTCTTTTTCTTGGCTCATGGCAAAGGTATATATTGCAAAATAATTCTTTAATAGGTATTTATTGTTTTTTTGTGAATGCGCTTATTTATTTCCCACGGCAGTAAACAGGAGTACACTCTCATTCGGTATAGTGAATGAATCTTTACCTCCGCATCAAAGATCTACTTCAAGCTTCTCGCTTGGGGCAAAACCAAGTAAATAACTGTCAATTTGCTTTCGGTTTGAATGCCATAATGGTTGCAGGATAAACAGAATACACGGTTAGTATCTTACAATACAAGTTTTATTTTGGTGCTCGACACGGAAAGCCGAGATGACTCGCACAAAAATAAACCTTGTATTGTAAGATACTAACCATGTATTCTCTATATATTCAGCTTCTTTTGCAGCTTTCTTCATTAATTCGCTCATGCTTCTTTCTGGCTTGCACATGTATGAAGTCAAGTAAGCAAAGCAGGCCCAGATGTTTGTTATGTATTGAATGTCCATGTTTGATTTCAATGCTCTGAGCAACACAGGATTATAGTTATTGACAAATATTTCATTTGTAGTGCGTTTCATGACAATGTTGGTACGTTTCTGTGATAGTTTTAGGTTTTCATGATATGTAGCTTTGTCAATACCACACTGTTGTAGAAGATTATCTAAGTCAATGGGATGATTTGGGTCCATGTTTGTTAAAGCTAAGTAGATTTTCTGAAGATTTTCGGTAGCTCGTTTTTTGTTTTGTGGACTATCATCTGTTGTATCTGGGCGTGCAATCAATGTTTCATCTGAAGGTGGACGTGGATAGAAGAAACTGCATGGTCGATCCTTCTTCTTTTTGCAGGTTCTGAAAAGAAATTAGAACAAATGTAAATTAAGTGAATGGTCATGGCTAATAGCTGATTAATGTTATAGAAAATCAAGTTTGAAGATACCAAGGAGTCAATCAGGAAGTCATAAATCAAAGGCCATACAACATCATGACCAAACTGAAAGGAGACAATAACATAAACAGTGGTCTACAACATGTACAAAGCAATTAAATATAGAATAACACAAATCTTCTGCTCTGGAATTTGTTAGAGGAATTACCTCAGATATTGAAGCTTTTTAAAGGTTTATTTGGTCTTAAACTTTAAACCTCGGTTCTGGCTGGTATTGTATCCGAGCATTACTGATGTGCATTCTAGTTGCTCTTTTGCACTTGTTGTTAGGTACGGGTAGATCTCAAGGGTGCTATTCATTGTTGAAGTGACCAGAAGATGAATAGTGGCGATAAAAGTGCTAGTACAGATGCCGAAATTCTGAAAAAGACTGGTGTTTAACACCAATCAGATTTTTCTCCGTTTGTTCACACCTATGTCTTTTTTAATGTCACTTTAACACATTTCAGGTCATATCCTGACAAGAGAAAAAAAAGAAAAGCCATGCTGATAGACTGGTGGAAAGAATTTGACAAGAAAGATGAAATAAAATGGTAGGAAAAGAAAAAATGTGGCTGTTTACAGAGGTATAAGTTGGGTGCTGCCATTAAAGACGAA
The DNA here is from genome assembly GCA_004382745.1 of Argopecten irradians irradians. NCBI lineage: Eukaryota > Metazoa > Mollusca > Bivalvia > Pectinida > Pectinidae > Argopecten > Argopecten irradians. Next base: position 404,841 of record SAYR01069973.1, read on the forward strand.
ACAATCCTGAAAGTGGTGCTAAATGTGAAAAAAAAACAAAGTTGCACTGGTTACCTTGAATCAAATCTGAGTGAAATTTGTGAAAGTACAATATGTAAAATTTCAGCCACTGTAAAATAATGTCCTTGTGTTTTTATTTTATCAATGAAGGAGAATGTTTCTATCATTACCTGGTATGATGATGAACTTGGCGAGATGTGACCAGGCCATGTAAAACTGTATCTAGGTTGATGTCTGGGATACGGCAGGAGATGTGGGTGTCAATGAACCTGATAATGGTCTCATCTGGATCCTTTTCCATGCATGGAGCACCTTTCACATGAACTGCAGAATGGAAATGTTCAACACCACGTCCTTGCATTTCTTTCCTTATGTCATAGTTAATAATTTCGCCTATTGAGTTTGCTCTACTCAGAATCACTTGACCCCATATCTGCTGGAAAATGAAATCAATTTGTCGAGCTGCTGTCACTGGATTTCTTTGCAGCCAGTTTCTCATTGTGTTCCAGTCCATGGCTTCTATCTGATCCTTCGTATAACATTCTCCATCTGACGGGCTACAACAGATATTACTTCAGTCCACTTGAATTCTGCAGCAGATGCTGTAAGAAAGAATGTATATGGACCAAGTTGTCGTCATTTTGCTAGCATGTCAAGTTGCATTTGTTGCCAAAACATAGGAGTTCCTCTAAGAGATTTGAAGGAGGTATAGATCTGGTTACTTTTGAGTAAGTTTGCTAAAGATGTAGAACTTTTTAGTTGTCTGGCATTTAAAGCATTGTCAGGAGATTTTCGCCGAGTAATATTAGTTGTGTTTTGCAGTTGAAGTGTTTCTAGCCAATGTAAGGACTGGAAAATATACTCGGTACTCTCACCAAAACGTCCGTCCATATGTATCATTCGGGCATTGATATACATTTTTGCTGTCAGTTTGACAGTACGTTTTGTATTGAATGTGTTTTCAGCAGAAGGAAATAGATGAGGAAATGCCATGGCTTACCATTCTGGCTGCTTAAATGGTGATACAGGTTTTACTCCTTCACCCGTGGCAATATTAATTATAACACTGGTGTTGATGGTATGTCCATCTTGAGGCTGTAAGCATGTTGTTTCATTTATGGATCTTTTTTGTCTTAAATGTTGCTGCATTTCTTCAGGGATCTCTTCCTCAATTTCATCCTCGCTATCTGTTATTACATCCTCTGAAGTGCTACAAAAACTATCTTGATTTTCAGTGAAATCGCTCTAGAAATCTGATTTTTCGTCAACAAGATTTTATGGCCATATTTCATTAATTGGGATGTCATAATAGACGGGATTGTTTAATTTCAAGAAGTGCAGTGCACTTTTGACTTCTGCAGGCCTTATGAATACTGTGTTGATCCGAGAGCCTCCTTTTTAAAGCAAGCAGGATAATCTGACTTTCTGATGCTACTCTGGGTAGCATATCTGCAACTTTTGTCATATCTGACGGAACAAGTACAACTTGGCCATGGATACCATGTTGAGCACCACGCGGTTTCGACACAATTTTCATGAATGGAATGATTCGACATATCAGATGAAGTTCAAGTATGGTCAAGTTATGTAGTTGTTCTGGCAAGTTTCTTAGTTGAAGATTATTTGCATTAGCTTGTGCAGGTAGTTTCCTTCTCTTCAGACATTTGTGGCATGTTTTGCAAATCTACTGTGTATTGTTTTCACTTGTTATACTGACAGAACAAACTGCCTTTATCCTGGAAGAAAGTTTAGGATAGTTTGAAATACTGAAGTGTACTACAGACGGTTTGAACATACATCTACAGCAACAAGTACAGATAAAAGTAGGTCTACTCTGTATTGCTTTTTCATACTGTGAAAAAACAGTAATAACTCCAGGTGTCAAGTAGGATGGTTCTTTTGAAGATGGTGGCTGTTGGAACAATTTCTCTTTTAAATAACGATGACTACTGCAGTTAACATGTTGTCTTTGCATATCTCTTAGGTGGTCGGCTTGAATGGTAGCTTCTGACCTAGACCTCCATTGAGGTTCTGTCATTGTCCATCATTCTGTCTTGTTGAATGGTAGCTTCCGACCTGGAGCTTATTTTTGCTTGGTGGCTTTCTTTGTCCACTTGCCTAACTGCCTGAATGGTAGCTTCTGACCTGGAGCTTCTCTCATCTTTTTTCTTGCTTTGTCCACCTTTCTTTCTGTTTGAATGGTAGCTTCTGACCTAGACCTCCTTTGAGGTTTTTTTTTCTGTCATTGTCCATATTTCTGTCTTGTTGAATGGTAGCTTCCGACCTGGAGCTTCTTTTTGCTTGGTGGCTTTTTTTGTCCACTTGCCTATCTGCCTGAATAGTATCTTCTGATCTGGAGCTTCTCTGGCTTTTTTTTCTTGCTTTGTCCAACTTTCTGTCTGCTTGAATGGTAGCTTCTGACCTGGACCTTCTCTTTGCTTTTTGTCTTTCTCTGTCCATTTTCTGTGTGACTGAACTACGCTTTCTGATCTAGACATCCTGTATGCTTGTATTCTTTTGCTATCTTGATTATTGTGTTTGTCCATTTCAATGTCTGATTCTGTTTTGGAGTTCTTTTTAGTGTTCATTTTTTTCCTCTCTGGTTTAGTAAATGTTTCAGTGCCTGCCTCTGATTTAGACACAGCTCGTTTCCTTTTTCTATCATATCCTTTGTGTTTGTGAAAAGAAATACATGTTGATTCTTCTGTTACAAGTTCTCCTGTTATGGGTGTTTGTTTGTTTAGGTCTCTAAAATTCTCCTGATTTGATTTTTTACTGATATGTTTTTTTCATTTGCTTTTGACTTTCTTGATGCACAAGATATATTTTGAAGAGCAGTGGGAAATAATCCTATGTTCGATGATGTTGAAGAAGTATTGTTTATGGGTGGTTGTTCAACTGTAGATGACAATGATAGATGATGTTGAGTTTGACAGTTTTCCTCATGCGTAGTTGGAAAGTTCGTAATGTTTTTGGTGTTAATACATCAATGCAGATGAGAACGTAGTTCTGACTGTAGTAATTTGATATTGGTAGGATTCTGACCAACCGATATTGGTAGGATTCTGACCAACCAAAAGATGGTAGGCATTTGCAGCAGCAAACAAACTACACGCATTAGCTATACCCTGATTTTGAGGTACTTTGTAAGTAAGTGGAAAATTTCTGTTCCTGAGTCCTTGGTATAAAATATGTAAATGTGGAGTTAATTGTTGTAAACGTGTTGGAGAATACAAGCTATCATAAACAGTATCTATGTAATGAATCTGAGTAACTGTTGCATCCTCTGTAAATTCAAATCAGTGGTCATTTGAGCAGGCCGCTTGGTAAACAATTGATGGTGGTAATATTCCAAGCATACAATTCCAGATATCCAGGATTTCAATTGGCAAATCAGCATTTCTTAAAATAACACTGGTATCAACTGATGATAGATGTGTAGTTGAGTAATCAGAAGTTAATTGTTGGATAGTTATTTCATCTTGTCTTGGACTTCTTGTAGACACTGTAGCTGTTGACTGTTGATGGATGCTATCCACAGATCCTTTGGAATCTTCAGGTTGCTGGCATGTTATTTTCTTCCTCTCCCTGTCTTTGTTTTTTAATTTCCTGTATGCTGTTGGCATATTGAGCTATTTGAAAATAAAAAAGTGTACATACTCTTACACTCAATCACAAAAAACTGAATGCACTTTCTACATCCCACACATCACAGCATTACGTGTACAGGATTGGTTAAACAAGATATCAGATTACTCGGACAGACTGATATATAGGTCACGTAATTGTCAAGCAGGTATATTTCAACCAGGCGAAACATATCTGCTTGACATCTGAGTGACCTATACTCTAGCCTGTGTAGGTAATCTGATGAATTGAAACCAATAATCATGATGTGTGATATGTTGAATGTGCATTCAGTATTTTCTAATTAAATGTAAAATGCTGTGGCCCAAGAAAATGTTTTCCCAAAGAATGATGTGGACACAACCCTTTTAAGGCATGTCTTGCATTATATGAAAGGTGCACACCATTTTTGGGGTGATGCCTTCTGTAATCCAGAAATAAAACTGCTCAACATTACATTTTAAACCAGATACTTTATTAATTAATAATAACATATTAGAAACATTCCCTAATACTTTATAAATAGACAATAAATTAAACAATGAGCATAGAGTTGTGAAAATTTACCAAACATCTATAATTTGTCATAATTTGGAATTGAGAAAGTCATCTTTCTGTTTGATTTATTTACATTTTTTGTATAAATAGAAAGATGATTAATGACATGGAAGCATTAAAGCCGATTAAAAGACTAACATTACTATATACTGATTCGTTAGCCATTTTGTAAGCCAATGACTTGTGCAAGAAGTATAATATATAAGACAAGCAAACAATGTCATGATATAATGATAATGAGTACAGGCAATCTGGAAAAAAACTATATTAGTTTCTGTCTACAAGTGTCTATAAAGCTGGCCCTGCAGGTAGGGCGTTAGAATTGTACCTGCTGCCCCTATTGCATGATCGTGAAAGGCGACTAAATTTAGGATCTTATCTTTTCTCTTCTTCCTAACTGACTTTATATTTCCTAATGCCTCCCTTGGCACCGCCTCACTTTTGGCATTGAGTTGAGCGTTCGCCCCTGTGAGGAAGGCTCTGGGTTCTGTCCCCTGGCCGAGACACACAAAAGTCTATAAAAGTGGTAGTTTCTGCTCCTGCTTAGCGTTCAGCATACAGGGAGTGGGACGACTGGTTCGCCCGTTGTCAGTATAATGTGACCGGGTGGGGTGTGTTGGTTGGTGTCTTCGGCGGCATGCTTCAGTGATATAGCACTATAAAAAGGGCAACAGTTCCACTATACAAGAAGACACAACACGAACATACCGCAGTCTCCCAGTACACTCACCTCGCACAACATACACGCAACACACCGCATACATGGGAGGCCGTCCTTACATGACCATAGCTGTTAATAGGACGTTAATAAATCAAACAAACAAACAAAAGTGTCTATAAAGCAAGCAGAAACGAAGATGAAAATGTAAAAAGCATGCAAGGCTGAGAAGTGCTAGGTGGACAGGACAACAGATTACAAGCGAATATTTTGTTCCTAAGTGATTTTATATGACAGGGAAAAACTCGCATTACAAGTGCACCTTGGATATAGGTTATGTTATACTTTATGCACATGCACTGGTTACAATATGTTACCGGCACCACCACGAGGAGGCAAATCAGCTGGTGAAGACCTGTACTACAAAGTGTAATAGGACAAATCTTCAATGGTGCTTTTTTTATTTCTTTTTTTTTTGATTTTTTTCCCCTTTATTATGATTTTATTTTTTATTTTTCCCCCTAATTTTTTTGCCTTTATTTGCACTAAGAACATTTCTTTTTTTTCTGTTCTTGTTACAACTTAAAGAAATAAGCTAGTACCTCTAGCTATATCATTAATACATAGATGTCATTCGGTCTGAACGTTAGTCTGGTTTCAAATCTAGTATTAATAGGCCAATAAAATGTGAACACTTCATGACATAAATAGAAAGTGTTAACTAGAACAATAATACAATTGTAAAAACATCACTTATGCATTCTGATTATGTTTCAAAATTAATACAGGAATGAAAATTTACTTATGTACTGATGTTGTTCTAAAAACACCTGATAGTGATTTCTAGTGCACTAGCAGTGGTATAATGTAAAAATAAATCAGTATTTCTGAAGTGCAATTACTAATAATGAATGATAAAAATCACTAGTGCACTAGCACTGGTATAAAAACAACTTTTTAGGCATTACTATTGTCTTTGTTCAACAAAAAGGACATGGAAAGTCATTGCTAGTGTACAATATCTTAAGTACAAAAAGCACATCTTGATACATTGTAATGATGATAATCAATTAGTACATGAAGACTTATAGTGTTCAAAAATGTCATGTTCAATGGAAAAATAAATCAGTATTTCTGATGTGCAATTACTATTAACGATAACAAGAGATCCCAGAGGGATATTGGCGCCCACCAAAGAATGATATATATCTGACAAAGGAAAGATGGATCTTTTCTCTACTTTTAAGCCTTTTTTAAACATACTACATATAAAATTTGAGACAGATCGCTTCAGTACCTTTTGAGAAATAGCGGTAACAAACTTCAACTATCAAAATCCAAGACTCCTTCGCGGCCATCTTGTTGATCAATCGGTCCCAAATCACAATATGCACAACTAGGGCCCTAGGGTAACCTACATGTGAAATTTGAGAAAGATCCATTCAATACTATCTGAGAAATAGCGAAAACAAACTTTGAATATAAAAATCCAAGATGGCTGCCTGGCAGCCATCTTGTTAACCGATCGGTCCCAAAATGCAATATGCACAACTAGGTCCCTAGGGGAACCTACATATGAAATTTGAGACAGATCCCTTCAGTACTATCTGAGAAATAGCCATAACAAACTTTAACTATCGAAATCCAAGATGGCGGCCTGGCGGCCATCTTGTTCACCGATTGGTCCAAAAATGCAATATGCA
>SAYR01069973.1:418524-433499 GCA_004382745.1 Argopecten irradians irradians
TCAGCACGGTTTCAGCCCAATAGCAACCTAGTAGAACCTTGAGAAAAAGTCTCAAAATGTGGTTTCAGATTTGCCGCTTGGCATTTGGCCATCTTGTGGATTTACGGATCGACCCGACAATAATCATTCAAACACATTTGAAGGACCAGAAGGACCATCATGCAAGTTATCAGCCATAATTTGCCACCGGTCTTTAGATACTCGAGAAGTGTCAAAATGTTTTTTTTCTCAAGATGCTCGGCCACCACTCTTGGAATATTTATTAGATCCGAACCAAGTGAAAATTAAACAACCACTTTTCAGAATCCATTTCATTTGCAAGTTCAACAAATGTGGAAAAGGTTACGTATCTCACGGTAAGAACGACGACGGACGAAACATGACGACTGATATCATCGGACACCGAAGGACAGGATGAACCTATAGCGTCATGGTCCCTCGAAAAATATTTTAAATTCTCGTTTGTTTAGTGTTTGCATAATTTTCAACTGTATTATCTATTAATATTAAAGCAGGCCAGTTGTCAGATAAGGGACTTACATGCGTGTAAGAAATGTGAAACATAACGCCACAAATCGCTACTCAAAAACACACCATCCTCAAGTCGAAGATGTGCGTGTTTTTGACGGAAGGACTCCCTGTGCTGGATGTTGGATGTGGCTAGTCTTCCTTGAATAGTGGATTCTGTATGCCCTTTTTATAGTGCTAGTCAAATCTGAAGACAGCCACCCGAGACACCAAACAATCTTATTGTTATGATTCATTAACGTCCTGATTAAAAGCTACGCTCCATGTATGTAGACGCCTCCCAAAGATGTGGTGTGTTTGCGTTGTATGTTGAGCGACATAGAGTGTTGTACGAGACTGCGATTTTATTGTATGTGTGTTTACTTGATACAGTTGAAGCTGTCTGCCCTTTTTGGCTATATTGTTTATATCACTGAAGTCATTGCCCGCCGAATGAGACACCAAGCAACACACCCCAACTCCGGTCACCATTATACTACAACGAGGTCGAACCACGTCGTCCACACCCGCCCCCTGTTATCTGAACCTAACAGGAGGCTCACAAACTATTAACTGATAGACTTTGGATTGTGTCTGCTCCAGGCACAAACCCGGAGCTTCCTTCACAGGGGCGAACACTGCCGTTGAGAAGACGTGCCAAGGCCCAACTTATTAATAAGAAAGAGTAAGGATCCTTAAATTTAGTCGCCTTTAACGATCATGCAATAGCGGCAGCAGGTCGTATAAAATTTCTTAACGCCCTAACCCTGCAGGGCAGCAACTTGTCAAACAACTAACTGAAGTTATATCAAGTTCTTCGTAACCCTTAGAAATACTTGATGGATTATCCTGACAGTAACTAAATTTAAAAGCCCATCTGAAGATCTTACTTGATATAAAGCAATATGCACTAATTTGGTGTGATAATTGCATAATTAAAATTTCTAAAGTTAATCTGAGCAATTTAACCTATAGAAACCTGTCTTGTTTTGATAATTGTTTAAAGTCACCGTCAACTACTTGCAACATACTTGATACAAAGGATGTTCAATCTAGTATTATCAAAGCTCATCCTAATCTACCAAGCTATACAAAGAAATGTTCCCTTGTTTAAATCGGGACACGATTAAGTATAATTACGTAATGCGCACGCGAAACCTACAGAAGATGCCACGTTCTTCACTATTTAAATTCTCGTAACTCTTGAAAATATTTAACGATATTTCACCAGTATTCATAACCAATCCCGAATCATTCTCACTTAACATAAAACTAGCAATAATGTTAATACATTAATATGCATACCAAGTTTGGCGTTGAAATCGGACAAGTAAATATACTATTCTAGCGTCTATCCGCTATGGGTAACCGTTTCCCGGTAAGCCGACGCCGACACTAGTGATTAAGTCTATGATGTTCTGCATCTTGCATTGTCAAGCAGCAATAACAGACCCATATCACATAAATTCCATTTATAAAAGAACAGTGCATGTATTTTCTTTCTGAAATCCCGTTCTACAAACTGTAATACGTTAGTCAGAGTCAAATTGATAAACTACGATCATGCAATGCATTTGTTAAGTCGTCATATAAATCTTGGCGTCATGTTAAATCCAGATTGAAGCACACCCTTTGTCTTTATTTAAGCAGCAATATACTTTTAAAATTTTTTGCATCATTTTAACAATAACAAGACCGTATCATTCCTGTCTGCTTAATTTACGTCCTGATAACTCTTCCTTAAGCGTAATAAAATGAGAACTTTGCCTCCAGTTTGTCCATTTTGTAACGATGTTCTTGAGTTTTAAACGTCCTTAATATATATATCTATGCTATTGCGTCATGTAAGGACGCGCTCTCCCATGTATGCGGTGTGTGTTTGCGTGTATGTTGTGCGCGAGCGTGAGTGTATTGGGATGACTTGCGTATTTTATTGTGTTAATCCTGTATTGTGTTCTTTCTTGTTTATAGTGATACTGATGCCCTTTTTATAGCGCCACCCTATATCACAAACACAATCCCTCTATCACCGGTCCACCTTTACTTCAATCAATCTCACACACTGTAAACTATGTAAGTAGCGAAATAAATTTGGCCATCATTAGGAAACGGGAGCCTAGAGTTGAAGATTATGCTTGACTATGCCGCATTCAAACAATAAGCCACAACAATCACATAAAAAGACATGAATGTATTAATTATACTAGTTTGAAGTGAAGATAAAATATGTGAAAAGAGTAGGCTTATTAGCGGAGAACCGAATGCATATGCTGTGGCCCAAGTTATTTCGTGAAGGCATATTGTGTTTGCAGTAAACCTATATATGTGGCTAAAATTAAAGCATAAGACATTAAGAAAAGTCAACAAGCCACAGCAAAGGTGCAAGATTTTCGGTTAAATGACGTGATTCGGATGTGGAGATGCTTTATAAGCTAGCCACGTTATTTTTGCCTTGACATAACGATTTTTAAATTAATCGCAATATTATTTGATTAAATTGAATGAAACGAGTTTTACTTGGTTTGTGTGTTTTTCCCAAGTTCCTTAATATTGCAGAATATATCGGAAAAGAAAAAGTGGAAAACGAAAATAAAAGAACCCAAGTAGAAATTTTTGGCAGCCTATAATGACATAATCAAACTGGGATTGCTAAGTTGGAGCCGCTATCCGGTTGTCTGCAGGGTGCATTTCAAATGACACCGAACGCCGAACAAAACGTAAATCTTTCTTTTGATGACGAAAGACACATGATAACACTTGTCCAGGAAGGTGGTAAAAAAAAGGCATCGCTTTTCGAAAGCCCTCATTTTTAGATATGCCGGCCAGGTTGCTAGAGAAAGCAGATGCGCTTTCAGCAGAATGGGAACCGCCATTCCGAAAAGAGGCGCGTGGCGATTCTTAAAATATACGTCTACGAACAGTGTCCAGCAGTATACGCCATCAAAATACAGCAATACCTTAATGATTAGCCAGAAGAAAGAGTTTTCAGCTGGTTATCTTTTTTTTCAAAGTGTAAGTGCGGAGTGAGGCGAGCGAGAAGAGCTAACACGATGTGGCAATATTAATACCACCCCCACCCAAGATTATGAAACAATAGGGACGAAAACTACATCATAACGCCTGCCAGACGAACAAAACACAGATAGAAAATTGTAATCGTTTTCTTACACAAAAAGGTCAATAAACAATATCCTAATTATATTGTATTATTGAAGTACTTCCGCATGTTTCTGAAACAAAGGCGAAATATCATCAGATGTCTAACTCTAATGCTATATATCTACAAAAGAATAAACTAGTGGAAAATCAAGCCAGCACTAGCAGCATTTAAATATAGCAAAATAACAATTCACCCCAGAATCGAACTCCAAACTGTCATATTATCTTACTATAATAACATAGTCTTGATATCTTGTTAACGTCTATCTCTACGAGATATAGATATACTTATATCTGCGTATGGTTTGAAATACAAATTTGCAGAGGAGGAACTCAACGATATGGATTATCGACTTAACCAAAGGTCTAGTATAATAGTTATATAGAATGAAATCGATAGCTATTAAATAATACGTCATTAACATAAATAAAAGTCATTTGCCACTATACCCTCCCGGCTATCTATTATTAGTGACAATATGTAGCTAAACATTTATTGAGTTAAGGTCTTGTTTAGTTTGTTCTTGTCTGACGATTATATTAACGTTCCTATAAACAGCTTATGGTCATGTTAAGGACGAGAGGTGAATCTTATCTTTTCTATTCTTCCTTTCCGACTTTATCTTTCCTAATGCCTCCCTTGGCACCGCCTCGCTTCAGACCATGAGTTGAGCGTTCGCCCCTGTGAGGAAGGCTCCGGGTTCCCTGGCCGAGACACACCAAAGTCTAAAACAAATGGTAGCTTCTGCTCCTGCTCAGCAATTAGGGAGTGGGACGACTTGACTTCTGACTCAATATTTTCATCACATATATCTATACAGTATAACGAAATACACACTTTTACTTAGCAGCTTTTCCCAGCATTCCACCTATAGTTATAGAAGTATTTTCTAAAGTTCCAGATCTGGAACTGGTTCCGAAATTAGAATTGCAATGTTTAGATTATATTATGCATTGTTCCAAATCTGGGTTATATTGCAAAGGATTGATCAACACTCCTAAATCAGCCATAATAATAATAGATCTAATAGTGATACAATATTCTGTATAACTCAGCTAATCGCTTTGTCGTATGCTAGAGAATGGTCACGATGCTGAGAATTTCTGCCTTTTATACCCCTATTGAAAGCAACCTCGCGCACAAAGTATCTTTAAAATTCCCGCACTTACGTCACTTCCGGTTTGTGAACTATAGAAAAGGTGTGATGGCAGCTCCATACAAGGCGTATTTACCGGAGGAATTAAACATTACAATGTGTCTAATATGCCTGAAGGTAAGGCCTTAAAGGGCAGTCAGAGGTTTTAGTAACCATTAATTATGCACTGTTAAAAAAGTTCAATTTATCAAAATAACAGCCGAATTTTCTGTTTATATTTTTTTCATATATTCACAATTTATCCTTGTTTTTCTTAGAAGTGCTTAGCACAATGTGCCCTTAGTGCACGAAGGGTTGTAGTGGGACGACTGGTTTGCCCGTTGTCAGTATAATGTGACCGGCTGGTGTTGTTGCTTGGTGTCTTCGGCGGCATGCTTCAGTGATATAGCACTATAAAAAGGCAATAGTCCCACTATGATGAAAGACACAACATGAATATACCGCAGTCTCCCAAAATACGCAACTCGCACAACATACACGCAACGCACTCCATACATGGGAGGCCTTCCTTACATGACCAAAGCTGTTAATAGGACGTTATTTAATCAAACAAACAAAGGGTTGCGCTCTTACAAAGACTTAACTACTTAAAAGAAATGATTATATGGTAAAATAGGATACTTTTTATCCCCCGCGAAACGGGGGATATTAATTTGGGTTTGTCCGTCTGTCACACTTTATTTCCGTGCAATAACTGTTACAAATGTAAACCGATTTTCTTCAAACTTGGTGAAAAGGTTAAATACCTAAAGGGCTCGGCCAAGATCGATCGAGACTGTCGATGGACCTTATTTAGCAGAGTTATGGTCCTTTGAATTACTAAAAACATCATTTTCTGCCATTTCCGTGCTATAAGTGTAAACAAATGTAAACCGATTTTCTTTAAACTTAGTAACATTGTTTGTTTGTTTGATTGTTTTAACGTCCTATTAATAGCCAGGGTCATGTAAGGACGGCATGCCATGTATGCAGTATGTAGCGTGTGTGAAGTACGAGGTGCGTGTTTTGGGAGACTGCGGTATGTTCGTGTTGTGTCTTCTTGTATAGTGGAACTGTTGCCCTTTTTATAGTGCTATATCGCTTAGTAACATGCCTTATGGACTCGGCCAACTTCGATCGCGACTTTCAACGGACCTTATTTATCGGAGTTATGGCCCTTTGCTTAAATAAAAAAAAAAGTCAGTTTCTGCCACTTCCGTACAATAACTAATAAATAATGACCGGTTTTCTTCAAACTTCGAAACTAGGTTGAATGCCTTAAGTGCCTGGCCAGGTTCGATCAACTCTTTCAGTGGATGTTATTTATCAGAGTTATGGCCCTTTAATTTATTACAAATGTCAGTTTTTCTGCAGTTTCCATGCAATAACTAACAAATGTTAAAACTAATATTGTTAAAACTTGGTAACAAAGTTAAATGCCTTAAGGACTTGGCCAAGTTCGATCGCCACTTTTGGCAGATCTTGATTAGCAGAGTTATGGCACTTTGATTTAAAAAAAGGATGTCATTTTCTGCCACTTCCGTAAAATAACTATATCAACCGATTTTCTTCAAACATGGTAACAAAGTTAAATGTCTTAAGGGCTCGGCCAAGTTCAATCGCAACATGCGACGGACCTTATTTAGCATATGAGTTATGGCCCTTTGACTTAATAAAAAAAGTCATTTTCTGTCATTTCCCTGCAATAACTCTAATAAATATTAATCGATTTCCTTCAAGCTTGGCAACAAGGTCAAATGCGTTAAGGGCTTTGCCAAGTTCGATTGCCACTTTTGGACATCATGAAGTGGATGTAGTGGAGTTATGGCCCTTTGATGTACTAAACACGTCATTTTCTGCCATTCCCTGTGCAATAATTGTAACAAATGCAAACCGATTTTCTTAAAAGTTAGTATCGAAGTTAAATGCCTTAATAGCTCAGCCAAGCGATTAAGTTTAATAGTCACTTTCAGCGGACATTATTTTACACATCTTACTTCCGAATAAGACTTCAGTATATTTTCTCATGTTTCAACCAAGGTTAAACCTAACCTCAATAATGTTTAGCTACAATATGTCCTGAAAGCGGGGGATGGAAATGCTTACTTATAACGATAATTATAGCTATTTCATTCTAACACTCAATTCACATGAATCGCCATTTTTACCGCCAATTATTTCAAACTACATAGGTAATATCGAGAACGTTACAATACCATATAATATTCAGTGAGTTCGATTGTGAATTGTTTTTGTATATTATAAATGCTCTGATTTTCCACATTGCTTTCTCTTAGCAACCTGCCGGCATATCTCAAAAATGAGGCTTTCGAAAAGCCGATGCCTTTTTTTACCCCTTCCTGGACAAGTGTTATCATGTGTCTTTCGTCATCAAAAGAAAGATTGCGTTTTGCGGCGTCGGTGTCATTTGAATGCACCCTGCCAGACACTGATAGCGGCTCCAACTTACAATCCCAGTTTGATTATGTCATTATAGGCTGCAAAAATTTCTACTGGGTTACTTTTTCGTTTTCCACTTTTCTTTTCCGATATATTCTGCAATATTAAAAGGAAATTGGGAAAAAACACAAACACAAGTAAAACTCGTTTCATTCAATTTAATCAAAATATTGCGATATTAAAAATCGTTATGTCAAGGTAAAATAACGTGGCTAGCTTATAAAGCATCTCCACATCCGAATCACGTCATTTTAAGCCGAAATTGCACCTTTGCTGTGGCCTTGTTGACTTTTTCTGGTATGTTCTATGCTTTATTTAGCCCACATATATAGTTTTCTGCAAACAATATATGCCTTCACGAAATAACTTGGGCCACAGCATATGCATCGGTTCTCCGCTAATAAGCTACTCTTCTTTCACATATTTTATCTTCACACATATATATAACATTCATGTCTTTTTGGATTGTTGGCTTCATGTTTGGCATAGTCAAGCATATCAACCTCTATCTCCCGTTTCCCTAATGATGCATTCCTACTACAATAGTTTACTTTAGATTGTTGAATAAGTGACCGGATGGGGTGTGTTGCTGATATAGCACTATAAAAAGGGCAACAGTTCCACTATACAAGAAGACACAATACGAACATACCGCAGTCTCCCAATACACTCACCTCGCACAACATACACGCAACACACCGCATACATGGGAGGCCGTCCTTACATGACCATAGCTGTTAATAGGACGTTAATAAATCAAACAAACAAAAAGTGACAAACCTGGAGGCAAAGTTCTCAATTTTATTTACGGGAAGAATTTCAGACGTAAATTAACAGACAGATGATACGGTCTGTTTGTAAAAATGATGCAAAAAATTAAAAGTATATTAGATGCTTAAATATAAGACAAAGGTGTGCCAATCTGGATTACATGACGCAAGGATTTATAGGCGACTTACAAATCATTGCATGACGTAAGTTTACATTATGATCTCTGACTAAACGTATTACATTTGTAGAACGGGATTTCAGAAAAAAATACATGCTTTCTTTATAATATTTATGTATATGGTTGTTATGTCGCTTGCAATGCAAGTGCGACACATAGATATCACCATGTCGGCGTCGGCTTCCGGGAAACGGTTCCCATACGATAACTAAGTATTTATTGTCCGATTTCAACCAAACTTGGTACATTATGTATATTGTTTTATATTAATGAGATCTCGGATTGGTTTGATACTGGTGAAAATCCGTTAATATTTTCAAGAGTTACGAGACTTTAAATCGTGAAAACGGGCAATTTCTTGGTTTCCGTGCGATAAATTTATTACTTAACGTGTCCGATTTTAACCAAAATTCTTTGTATAGCTTGAGATCTAGGATGGCTTTGATACTGATCGAAATCCGTCAATATTTGCAAGAGTTACGGGACTTAAAAATTATCAAAACAGACAATTTCTAGGTTAATGCTCAATAACTTTAGAATTTATTATGCAATTTCAACCAAATTATGCATATTGCTTTATATCAATAAGATCTCAGATGGGTTTAATTTGATACTGGTCAAAATCCATCAATATTTCTAAGAGTTACGAAACTTGATAACTTCAGTTAGTTGTTTACAAGGTCTGCCCTGCAGGTAGGGCGTTAGAATTATACCTGCTGCCCCTATTGCATGATCGTAAAAGGCGACTAAATTTAGGATCTTATCTTGTCTTTTCTTCCTAACTGACTTTTGGCCTTGCGTTGAGCGTTCGCCCCTGTGAGGAAAGCTCTGGGTTCTTTCCCCTGGCTGAGACACACCAAAGTCTATAAAAGTGGTAGTTTCTGCTCCTGCTTAGGGCTCAGCAAACGGGGAGTGGGACGACTGGTTCGCCCGTTGTCAGTATAATGTGACTGGATGGGGTGTGTTGCTTAGTGTCTTCGGCGGCATGCTTCAGTGATATAACACTACAAAAAGGGCAACAGTTACAACTATACAAGAAAACACTACATGAATATACCGCAGTCTCCCAAAACATGCACCTCGCACAACATGCACACAACATATATATATGGGAGGCCGTCCTTACATGACCATAGCTGTTAATAGGACGTTAATGAATCAAACAAATAAATTGTTTGGTGTCTTCGGTGGCATGCTTCAGCGACATAGCACTATAAAAATGGCAACAGATCCACTATTCAAGAAGACACCACACCAACATACCACAGTCTCCCAAAACACGCATCTCGCACTTCACACACGCCATGTAAGGCCATCCTTACATGACACTGGCTGTTAATTAATAGAACGTTGAAATTATCAAACAAACAAACAAATTATTAACAATATTTTGACGGAACATGACGACTATAGGTCATCCTGCCCTTCGGGTCAGATGACCTATAGTCGTCATATTTCGTCCGTCGTAGTTCACCGTGCGCCGTACGTAAACTTTTCACATTTTGAACTTGCATGAAATGATCCTGACATAGTCCCGACAAAGTGTTGTTATTTTTCGGGTCGATCTAAAATCCAAGATGGCCGCCATCTTGAAAAAAACCATTTTGAACTTCTTCTCAAGTTCTACCGGTGCAATTTGGCTGAAACTTGCATGAAATGGTCCTTACATGGTCCCTTCAAAGTGTTGATATTTTTCGGGTCGATCCGAAATCCAAGATGGCCGCCAAAGCCGCTATCTTGAAAACACATTTTGAACTTCTTCTCAAGTTCTACCGTTGCTATTGGCTGAAACTTGCATGAAATGATCCTGACATGGTCCCGACAAAGTGATGTTACATCTCTGGTTGATCCCAAATCAAAGATGGCTACCATGACACTATATCTAATTAATGTCCTATATGATTATTGCCAAGGTAGCCAGATAACCGTTAAGCCACTTGGGCCTTTTGTTTGTTTGATTATTTTAACGACCTATTAGCAGTTAGGTAATGTAAGGGCGGCCTCTCATGTATACAGTGTGTAGCGTGTGTGAAGTGCGAGGTGCGTGTTTTGGGAAACTGCGGTATGTTCGTGTTGTGTCTTGCCCTTTGTATAGTGCTTTATCACTGAAGCATTCCGCCGTAGACACCAAGCAACACACCCCACTCGTTCACATTATACTGACAATGGGCGAACCAGTCGTCCCACTCCCGGTATGCTGATCGCTAAGCAGGAGCAGAAACTACCACTAACTGTAAATAAATATTATTGTGTTGTTTAAACTGCTGTGCAGGCGACACATCCACTTCCGTGGAATTCTTGTTTTGTCTCATTTTTCGCATTCTTAGTTTACTTTTCTCAGCCTGCTCCTTTCTTTTTTCCATCTGACAGATTTCTTCGATATGTTCGAGCTCGCTTAGCATCTTCCTTTTTGAATCCATAGTATTTATGAGGATTTGATTTTAACTCTTCCCTTTTCTGGAAATATACCTCTTTCCATTTGTGTTTTGTGTCTACGACAGCTTCCTTTGTAGCCTTAAGCCGTACTCAGAAGGAATATGGAAGGCCTGAGAATAATAAATGATTCGTTATAATTTATATGCCATAAATGATCTGTCGAAAAAATGGTTGTCAACGCATCAGTATGGTTAAATGTGATAATATGCTTTTCAGTTTCAATGAAGTTTGTTTGTTTGATTAATTAACGTCCTATTAACAGCTATGGTCATGCAATGACGGCCTCCCATGTATGCGGTGTGTTGCGTGTGTTTTGGGAGACTGGTATATTCATGTTGTGTCTTGTTGTATAGTGAAAATGTTGCCTTTTTTATAGTGCTATATCACTGAAGCATGCCGCCGAAGACACCAAGCAACACATCCCACCCGGTCACATTATACTGACAACAGGTGAACCAGTCGTCCCACTCCCTGTATGCTGAGCGCTAATTATAAGCAGAAGCGGGAACTTCCACTTTTATAGACTGGTGTGTCTCGGTCAGGTGACAGAACCCAGAGCCTTCCTCACAGGGGCGAACGCTCAACTCAAGGCCAAAAGTGAGGCGGTGCCAAGGGAGGGATTAGGAAAGATAAAGTCAGATAGGAAGAGAAAAGATAAGATCCTAAATTTAGTCGCCTCTTATTACGATCATGCAATAGGGGCAGCAGGTACAATTCTAACGCCCTACTTGCAGGGCAGTAATAATGCTTCACCATATATATACTGTACATTTGTTTTTGTCAAATGCTCATCAGATAAGCATTGTCGTTGTACGTTACTACTATATATGTTTACCAATATCAAAATGACATTTTTTCTGTACGGTTGATGTCCATGCAGTAATCGCAGTTTTGTTAAAAACGGGAAAATGGTAATTCGAAAGGAACGTAACACTGACTTTACTTACATTTGACTGTCAATCTTCTTTCAGGTCATCGCTCTTAAAGATAGAACAAAATATACAGCCAAAGTCGTGTTATGTTAAATGACGAAAGTAGGTTGTTATGACCCAGATAACCAGTGTTCTTGGTTGTCGTTAGTCTCGAATATCCAATATTTAATGGATCATATTAAAAAACTTAACAAATAGGTCCACGCCGGACATTTATGGGTTGTTCATTTCATTTGCGTATGTAGCCGTAGTGTAATAAATAACAACCAAAGTCTCATTCAAGGTTCTCTCATCAATTTATTAAGTTGGGCGATAGGAGAAGGGGCCTGCAAATAATATATATATAGATGTACACGTTTCACGCAAGCAGAATATTTATATGAATGTTGCATGAAAATATGAGAAACTACATTTGTATGTACAGACATAAATAATAATTACATTTATACGCAGGACACTTACCAGGGAACCAGGTGCTCTGGGTTGACTGGTCTGCTGCAGAGTGACTGGAAAAGGGTACAGTACGTGTGCGGCTAGACAGACGTTCAGCATACAGTTCCCCCGGTTACACGTATATGTTGGAACATATATCAGGTCTACTGAATTACCATATATGGAAGAAACAAAATTCCTGTGCGAGTTATTCCACTTCTTGTCATGCACGTGATTTGTACGCAAATTGGTTAATGGAAAGTGTGATTTATGAATGGAATTCGTTTACTACGCATAGCAACGCGTAGTATTTTCAGGGGGCACTGTCTTTGATTTCCCCTGCGAACCTCAATTTACAATGTACATGATATAATTTGTAAATCCATCGTGTATATTAATAAATTATAAACATTTTCACCGCACGCAGATTTCGGGAAATTATAATGCAATAGTGATTTTAAATCGAAATATATCTATAACACAGCTAACAAAATAATCAATACGTGTTTAATTATTCAATTTTAACTGTGAATAAAGATCATTAATCTATTACACTTCACGTATCTGTTCGACTACTACATGTACTTACTATGCATTATATCGAAATGTCCAAATAATTTGTAATATACATAATACATAACAAAATCCCTCAAATCATTTAAAATTTCTCTCTAAGTTTTCTTTTCTTGCATTTTTTCAGTTTCACATCACATATATCGCACGAGAAAGTTATTCAATATCTTTTTATAAATCACATTCTACCATGCGACGTTCTGAAATCGCGAAGAATTGCACGAATTTATATGCTTATGTGTAACATGAAAATATGTCGTCAAAAGATAAATATATAGATCTAGAGCGCACCTTAGGTCGATCTGTTCTATTACTATCGTCTTATGCACAAGCCCTACACGTCGTACCAGAAACATATATACATATATATATGTATATATGTTTCTGGTCGTACTGATGTTCCCGGTAGTCGATCTTTTCACGTCGGGAATCACGTGGTTTGAAGTGGTGATCCCACGAACAGACAAAATGTCTGCCATGCAGAAAACCGAGGCGCTTCAGGAGAAACCAGGCGGTTCACTTCCGAACTCAATGGGTGTTATGTATCAAGAACTTGCCTATAGACGTCGGACATTATTACGTACCAAATTAAATATACCCATGTTTACATTTCTGCTCGATTTTGTGTAGTATAGTGAATCTAAAAACCCTAAAGAACATACAAAGGTACATCTGCCTCTCTAAGATATGTTTCTGATTATCACGATCTCTTAATTTAAATACCTTTTCCAACACGTCATATTTCTGGAAAACGATATGCGGTGAATGTATTGTAAAATGAAACAAAATACCATAAAAGTAAACTAACAGCAAATCCAAAATAATTCGTGACAATTAAATTTTGTTATGTATTTTTATATTACTTCAACATTTGTTTATGGAGTTTGTTTATAGTTAAAATGAAAGGTATGATAACGTACTGATTGTTTGTTTTGCATTAGCTGTAATATAAAAAAAGCCGCCGAATTTCCCGAAATCGGCGTGCGGTGAAAATGTTTATATTTTATTAATAAACACGATGGATTTCATTGAAAAATGAAATCATCAAAACTGTGGTCCGCAAAGGAATTTAAAGACAGTACCCCTGGAAATACTTCGCGTTGCTATGTGTAGTAAAAGAAACTCATTCATAAATAACTCTTTCCATTGATCAATATCAGTACAAATCACGTGCATGACTACAAGGGGAATAACTCTCACAAGAATTTTGTCTGTTTCAGTTATGGTAATTCCTGTCAGTCGACCTGTAGGCCTATATTATCTATTAGTTCAAAGATATTTACTAATATCTTTTCTTAGTTATAAAACCGTATAATATGCAAAGTGTCATCGGCTATATAAATGTACAATATTAATCAAATTATTGAACATACCAACTTTCATAGTTCATAGAAAGTTTCATATGGAGCTGCGTTTTAAGGTTTTGGAGTTAAAGACCGGAAACTAAAGGAACCAATATTTTTTAGCTCGCCTATTCGAAGTATAGGGGGAGCTAATGTTGTCACCCCGGCGTCGGCGTCGGCGTCAGCGTTGGCGTCGCATTTCACGTTAAAGTTTTTGAGCAAGTTTCTGTTTCGTCAATTGTTTAAGCTTATGTCATTATAAATATTTATGATTTTATTTTCCTAATGTGTATGGATGCTGAACGTGATAATACAACCAATTTGGGGTCCTTTCGGGGGCTTTTGAGTCTGTTAATTTGTCATATTTCCATGTTAAAGTTTTTGAGCAAGTTTCTATTTTGTCAATTGTTTAAGCATAAGTCATCATAAATGTTTTTTATTTTATTTTCCTAATGTGTATGGATGCTGAACGTGATAATACAACCAATTTTGGGCCCTTTAGGAGGTTTTTGAGTCTGTTAATTTGTCATACAAAAATGTATTTCCATGTTAAAGTTTTTGAGCAAGTTTCTATTTTGCCAATTGTTTAAGCTTAAGTCATCATAAATGTTTATAATTTTATTTTCCTAATATGTATGGATGCTGAACGTGATAATATAACCAATTTGGGGCCCTTTAGGGTTTTATTGAGTCTGTTAATTTGTCACTTGAACATCAGCTTCTTCTGAATAGGCGAGCTTTGCTGTTCTCCAACAGCTCTTGTTTTTTAGCCCACCATCATCAGATGGTGGGCTATTCAAATCGCCTTTCGTCCGTGGTCCGTCCGTCCTTCCGTCCGTCCTTCCGTCCGTCCGTCCGTTAACAATTCTTGTTACCGCTATTTCTCAGAAAGTACAGAAGGGAGCTTTCTCAAATTTCACATGTAGGTTCCCCTAGGGCCCTAGTTGTGCATATTGCATTTTGGGACCAATCGGTCAACAAGATGGCCGACTGGCGGCCATCTTGGATTTTGATAGTTAAAGTTTGTTACCGCTATTTCTCAGAAAGT
>SAYR01069973.1:438093-484054 GCA_004382745.1 Argopecten irradians irradians
ATGTCTGGTTTAGGGCCAGAGCGCAGTAGTACTCGAAAACGTGGAATAAGCCGACACCGTTCTACACCAAAATCTAATTAACAGATGCAAGCGCACATGTGACCATGCTTTATCAGGAAGATGGCGTCCAAATCCGGACAGATTAAAGTCTGTTTCCATAATTCGTTTTAATATTACTTCAACACGCAGTGCTTGTAACACACCAAACATCCATCTGAATCAAGCGTTCTTGCTACATGGCTATCCTGCAAGATGGCGTGATTTGCATCCGATTCTAACTGCTACGCCTCAAGCAGCGTAGCAACAAGTGTTAGCTTCTCAAAAAGTTAAGTGGGCTTCGTAAGCTTAACCTTTTGATTGGAAAGAATATGGAAATTAAACAATGCTATGAGGATTGATATTCCTAACAATTTCAACGATTCTGTTGGAAGCCATTTTATAATTTGTGAGCTTGTGATAGTGCAAGGTATATAATGTACCTGTACTACAGCTGGCTGTAATGAAAATATGTTGCTTGCAATATAAAATGCTAACCCTACTAGCTATAGGTTGCTAAAAGTCGTTTGTCTAACTCAATCTATACTAGAAGATGCTCCAATAATGTTAGAAGTTACAGCGTTTTGGATATGATAGATTGAACTCTAGTTTTCTGAAGCTACATTTGTTTCATTTCTTATAAAATAAAAATGTAACGTTACAAGTAACATATGTATATAAACATTTGTAGGTTGTTGTGTTGGGTACAAACTACACTCTTGCATGGGTATTAACATGAATACGTGAGGACGTATTGATTTAACGCATTGTTTCAAAAGACAACACTGTCCAATTTAAATACAGAAGGGTTTGGACACAGACTGGCTATATAATGACATTCCACCCAAATAAATGCAGAATCATCAGTGTTATATAATGTTTACAGTGTATATAATGTTTACAGACTGGTTTTTCATATTCAGTTGTAACTGTAATTTTAAACAAATGTAATTATACAATGAGGCAATCAGAATTTACAGTGTTCATTTTACATCAATTTCTGTTACTCTTATACATCATATACAAAATCTTTGGTCTTTCCAAACTTAACACTTTGTACATATACCTGACCATTGATGCTACATTAGAATGAATTTCTGGACTTGCCGTAAAAATCCCCTTCAGAAAGACCTTCATATGTATTACGTAAAAAACTAATGCCTCGGTGGGAATTTGATAATCTATGTGGTTCAGTTTTATTGCCTAGTAAGTAAGCGATATTGAACAAGTAAGATGAAATGCAAATAAACGTTTTATAACGATTTGCATGACCATTACTTTGCTCCATTAGCAGTAATAGGCACCAATTGTAGCTCTAAAGACGACACCATTTTCTGTCAAAAAGTCTTTTGAGCTACAATATTGCAGCTAATGCTACATATGCTCTACCTGGTCGATTGTATTATGGAGGTATATAATTAATATAATCTGCACAATCCAGAAACATTGCACTCTTCTTTCCTAGTTTTATTTTTCACCTCAAAAATAGTCTGAGCTTTAAGTCAACAAAGTTGGAAGGAAGGACTGGAAAATGCCAGACTAGTGTTTGAACCCAGGATCTCTGAACCCTAGCCAGATAATCTAGATCTGAGACTTACAATTGCTACATTTTGTTATCATATTGCTAGCTCCTGCAAGTCGTCAGTGACTTGACTGATATAGAACTGTTAAACTTTTACCTTAATGCTATATAGCTACAGTGTAGCTGCCATTTCATACATTGAGTTGATTGTAAGATATGATATCAATTCGTCTTTCTTCACACTTTTTAAAGCACAACTTTGACACTTTCATATGATCATGCAGTTGTGCACCAGTATAAAACTAAGAAATACTCATTCTGAGACTGGTATTCATAAACATTTTAGTTTTCTTCATTTGTAGTAATATAATTATCTTTCCTTTTTCTAAATACTAGTAATTCTTTTCTTAAATACAGGATGGTGACTTAATACAACTCCCCAATGTTGACGAGGAGAGTCTCGAAGTTCCCGATGAACCTCCGGACATTGAAAGCCAGCTGGAAAACTTCCGTGAGAACTGGCAGAATGAGATTCAGCAGCAAGCTAAAGAGTTGAAGCTGAAAGAGGGTGGACCTAGTGTCAACCCTGACACAGAGGAACAAGTAGGTGGAGCTGGTTGGATATGCAGCATACTTTTCATTTCCAAAATATTTCTAAATCGGTTTAGTTTGACGTCGTTTTAACAACCAGGGTCATTTAAGGATGTGTCTGTAGGAGGTGGTGGTGGAAAACCAGAGTACCCGGAGAAAAACCACTGACCATTTGTCAGCACCTACCTGGCAACTTCCTCACTTGAGATTTAAGTTTGTTTTAGTTTGATGTTGATTTTACAACAAGGATCATTTAAGGATGTGCCTGTAGGAGGTGGTGATGGAAAACCAAATTACCTGGAGAAAAAACCACGGACCATTTGTCAGCATCTGGCAACTGCCTCACTTGGGATTCAAACTTGTAACCCAGAAGTGGAGGGTTTTTGGTAATATGATGTGATTTCTTCACCACTCAACCTCAACATCCCCCTGAAATATATAGTTCAGTTGAAATAGGGACGGCAATGTCAAGGCAAAAATGGTCAGATGGTGAAAAGTTTAGATTTTCCTTTTGATATAATAATACATATCAATTTCTCACATAATCTGCATGATATCACAATAATGAGTTACTAGTTTCAGATATTGGCTGGGAGTTCACTCTGATGTCATGGCATGCATTCAGTCATTAATTCATTAATATGATACTTCGGTAAAAGATATATGATGAAAATTTCCTGTTAGATAGAGATAAATTCTTTATATTGAATCTTTGTGATGTATTATTGCAGGCAAAAGTGCTATTCCTCCAGGGCATGAAAGCCGAACAGGCGGGCTCACTGTATGAAGGTATATACATGTAGATCAAGTTATATAGATATTGAAAAAAAATGAATATTGAAAATTATTATTTTTCTCGATTTTTTGTCACTTCTCATTGGTCAAAAACACGCCATGTGATCACCGATAAAAAACTATATTGTATGATTTTTCCGGAAGTAGTTTATAGAAAAAGTATATTGCACAGTTATTTTTTGATAAAGTTATCATATATGTTACCAAAATGCTTCGTGTTCCTGGCACTTTGAAACAAACGCTTTGATGACCTGAGTTTGAAGCGTAACCACAAAATGTGACAGACGACGTTGATTGTTTCGGTTTCTATCAATGATGATGATGACTTCCAGCTGATGACTACAGTTTAAGCTTTGAAATTTTTAACATAATCACGGTAGGAGAGTAGGAAATAATCTAATAACATTCACTAAGCGTCTGGAGCTATTGAATGGTGAATACGTTTGATGTTTTTTTTTTAAATTCCACCTAGGCTAGTTACAACATTAGGCGGAGGCTAATCCTACTGTATGTGTACGATTTTTATTTATCGAATGGAGGACTAAGCATAAGAGAATGTATAATATGTTTGACGTCGAAGTGGATTATTTCAACAGAGAACAAATTAAACCATACATTTAATTGACTGTGTCCTTAAAGCTATAGAACTACATGTATAATGGAGTACATGTACATGTATGCAATTTACAAACACGCATGTACCGGGTGCATGTAATAAAAGCGTGAAGTGCATCAATTGATACTGTTTTCATATGTTTTTAAATTATAATTGTTACAAAATCATAAGATATTTAAAAAAATACAGAAAAATAATAAAACGATTATAGCATTTTGATTTCAGTCAATACATGGTTATATCAGAAAAAATATTGACCTCGGTCTAGCTACGTCCTTGGTCAATATTTTTTCTTTGGTCGATATAACCATGTATTGACCGAAATCAAAATGCTATATTTGTATAATATTGTATTGATGCTTAATTAAGGCTTACATATAATACCTGCTTTTCTGCATGAAACTTCGGAAACCCAAAGATATAGAGCCAGGGTTTCTGACATTGTCTAATTATTACAAATGAAACTTTTATTAATCAAATGCTTCAAGGTGAATACCATAACATTAATACAAATGTGAATGATATCATTTAATATATTTATTTTCTTTAATAGTAGACATACATTTTTATTTCAAGCATAATTTAAAGAAATGAAATTCCAATATACCGGTAAATCAATTTGATTTTATAAGCGTTCTTGACGATCCTGATTGTTTGTATTTACAGCGATATCGTTCTATAAACGAGCCATGCACCTTGTACCTGATATAGAAATGAGGATCGACTACTCCAGTCTTATCCGGCCACGACGAGGTATGATGGTCATATCAAAGGAGTAAATTACTTTTATCCATAAAATAGAAATAAAAAAAACAAATTAAAGTGAATAGTCGCTAAAGTCTGTCAAAATGGTGTTCATAAGGAATAGAAAAATAAAATTTCCCATCAAAATCACTTGGCATGCGAAGAAGTTCATCTATATTATAGGAATCCTAAAATGTCCTCCCGACTGGCTATATCCTTTTGAAATTCCTATGCAGCCTCGTTTTCAAAGAGCAGTGCAAAAATTTACACATGGCTTTTCAATAATTTCAATGGTCAAAACTGAGGACAACGTAAGCAGAACTTGGCCATCATTTTGATATGTATGGACTTTTGGAAGGCCAATGAACGCATTTAGATTATTTTGCTCGACTATTCACTTAAACAAAACTTTGTACACTGTATTTTGTCTAAACTAGATGTCATGGGGACCAGCATATTTGGCCGAGGTAGACAGGCTTCAGGATTGTACAGATTGAATTATTATAATTAAGGAGGAAAATCTAATACAATGTTATGCTGGTATAGACAGGGATTCATTTTAGATAAGGACCAGTTTTGACAGATTACACTACAAAAGATGATCAGCTTACAGGAAAGGTGTCAACTTAGGTGGTGGGTTGGGGAAAGAGAGATTAGCTTACAGGAAAGGTGTCGACTTAGGTGGTGGGTTGGGAAAGAGAGATTAGCTTACTGGAAAGGTGTCAACTTAGGTGGTGGGGTGGGGAAAGAGAGATAAGCTTACTGGAAGATGTCAACTTAGGTGGTGGGATGGGGAAAGAGAGATTAGCTTACAGGAAAGGTATCAACTTAGGTGGTGGGGTAGGGAAAGAGAGATTAGCTTACAGGAAAGGTGACAGCTTAGGTTTTGGGTGGGGAAAGAGAGATAAGCTTACTGGAAGATGTCAACTTAGGTGGTGGGGTGGGGAAAGAGAGATTAGATTACAGGAAAGGTGTCGACTTAGGTGGTGGGTTAGGAAAGAGAGATTAGCTTACTGGAAAGGTGTCAACTTAGGTGGTGGGGTCGGGAAAGAGAGATAAGCTTACTGGAAAGATGTCAACTTAGGTGGTGGGATGGGGAAAGAGAGATTAGCTTACAGGAAATGTGTCAACTTTGGTGGTGGGGTGGGGAAAGAGAGATAAGCTTACAGGAAAGGTGTCAGCTTAGGTTTTGGGTGGGGAAAGAGAGATTAGCTTACAGGAAAGGTGTCAACTTAGGTGGTGGGGTGGGGAAAGAGAGATTAACTTACAGGAAAGGTGTCAACTTAGGTGGTGAGGTAGGGAAAGAGAGATTAGCTAACAGGAAAGGTGCCACCTTAGGTAGTTGGTTGGGGAAAATGAGATTTAGCTTACAAAAAAGGTGTAAACTTAGGTAGTGGTGTGGGGAAAGAGAGAGAAAAGTAACAGCATGCTATCAATTGAATTGTATATAATTATTTGATGATCGTGTTACATTCTCATTTCTATTTGCTGCAAAATCTATGATTATATCTTCCTTTAAATGGGCAAGTACCTGTAATTCACTATTTTATAAGATACATGTTCCACGAATAGGATGCTGCTAGAACTTGTATTGGACGATATTGTAACACATTGTTAGTGGTGCAGAATTACAAGTCTAATTTTATTTAGATTGGTACATAATATCAACTTTCCTGTGTGGCTACTAACAAGATTTCCATTTCATTACTAGTTGGGGAAGATTAACTTCCATGGATGTAATTCTCAATAACATACTAAGATAAACATTCGCAAATTGACTTTGATTGCAAAATTTGTGGAAGTAAATTACATGTGGAAAGAGAGTTGTATACAGTATAGTGTCTGGTGATTGAAATGCCACATGTAAGTTTAGAATTCAAACATGAGCCACCTTTGTTTCTTCCTGAAGAAAAAGTTAAGAATATTGTATCTAAATTAAGAGTCATTGTACTACAGCTGGTATGGTGCAATATTCATGCATTGATGGCTATTTTTATAAGGATTCATTCTTGATTGTAATCTTTCTTTGTGACACAGTGAGACAAGAAAGTGAAAGCTCTATTGGCAGGTAGGAAACATTTGTTTAACTTCATGTAATTTGAGGTGATGCAATACTGCATATGTACCATGAGCAGTATATTATTTATGGCCAAGAAGAAATAGATGATCATGATTTTATTGGAAATATGTCTGTTCTTCTATATAACTGACCTAATACTTGTCCGTTTTTGTACGTCCATGAAATAGATCAAATTTCATGAGGACATATTTTTGTTGATTCAGGTCAAAAACTGAAAACTACAAAAATTCAACCCCCTCAAATATAATGATTGGACAGAAAAATCATTATTTCCCTGTCATGTGTTCATATAAGTAGTTTTTCAGATGAATTTTCTCATCAACTATTTGTCTTTCTCCGCCAGTGTTGACCTCGATGACGTTGAAGACGACCTGGTTTACCATTTACAAAGGATAAGAGTGCAGGAGGATGACAACACCATCTGTCTTCCCGAGTATGAACAAAGGGTAGGTAACTCTAGAGTGACATCCATTACTCAGGGAATATATGACTTTTAACATACTTTAAACAAACTTCTTTGAATCGATTATTGCACATGTTGCAAAAAATGAAATATGTTGACATTTTAAAACCAAAATGATTCAATTCGAATGATCAAATTTCTGTTATGATACACATACATGTACATCTGTGATAATTACATAGTAACACACTCGGGCAATATATCTGCAGTGTAAAATTGACATGAAAAAAAATATTGATAAGAATTGGAAACTTTATTTTGACTCAAACTTATTTTTGTGAATTTTTTTCTTATTTTTTAGCTCGCCTATTCGAAGAATAGGGGGAGCTAATGTTGTCACCCCGGCGTCGGCGTCAGCGTTGGCGTCCCATTTCACGTTAAAAGTTTTTGAGCAAGTTTCTGTTTCGTCAATTGTTTAAGCTTAAGTCATCATAAATGTTTATGATTTTATTTTCCTAATGTGTATGGATGCTGAACGTGATAAATAAAACCAATTTGGGGCCCTTTAGGGGTTTTTTGAGTCTGTTAATTTGTCATATTTCCATGTTTAAGTTTTTGAGCAAGTTTCTAATTTGTCAATTGTTTAAGCTTAAGTCATCATAAATGTTTATGATTTTATTTCCTAATGTGTATGGATGCTGAACGTGATAATACAACCAATTTGGGGCCCTTAAGGGGGTTTTTGAGTCTGTTAATTTGACATAGTTCCATGTTAAAGTTTTTGAGCAAGTTTCTATTTTGTCAATTGTTTAAGCATAAGTCATCATAAATGTTTATGATTTTATTTTCCTAATGTGTATGGAAGCTGAACGTGATAATACAACCAATTTGGGGCCCTTAAGGGGGTTTTTGAGTCTGTTAATTTGTCATATTTCCATGTTAAAGTTTTTGAGCAAGTTTCTATTTTGTCAATTGTTTAAGCATAAGTCATCATAAATGTTTATGATTTTATTTTCCTAATGTGTATGGAAGCTGAACGTGATAATACAACCAATTTGGGGCCCTTAAGGGGGTTTTTGAGTCTGTTAATTTGTCATATTTCCATGTTAAAGTTTTTGAGCAAGTTTCTATTTTGTCAATTGTTTAAGCATAAGTCATCATAAATGTTTATGATTTTATTTTCCTAATGTGTATGGATGCTGAACGTGATAATACAACCAATTTGGGGCCTTTTAGGGGGTTTTTGAGTCTGTTAATTTGTCATATTTCCATGTTTACATAGTAAATACTTGAACATCAACTTCTTCTGAATAGGCGAGTTTTGCTGTTCTCCAACAGCTCTTGTTTTTAATAATATTCTTATGAATGAATGAATATATATGATAATATGCTTACGAATGAATATTATGGATAACCTATTTTTTCCAGTCGTCCCATATTTCCTGTCTACCCATTGAAGTCCTTATCCTTGTATTCAAGTGGATTGTGACCTCTGATATGGATATGAAATCCCTGGAGAACCTGTCACAGGTTTGTTAATGTTTATACCAACACCCTCCTACTCATTGCCAAAAACTTGGCCACTTTTAATACGGTCTTGTGCAACACTAGATCTTGTTGTGACTTCCGGTATCTGATTTACTGAGAAAGTTTTTCAACTTTACATGTGTAGATGATTTACATTGATTTATGTTACTAAGACATCTCTATCATAAGAGTTTTGTTTATATGCAGCCCTTCTTCATTAGATTGTAACGAGTTTGAAATCCTTTAGTAATGAGGAGTACAGTGTCTCATTGTCATACAGATTTTCGGTATGACAATAAACACTACAATATGACAGAATAATGATAACTGTGATAATTAAGGTCTTTTTAGGTCAATTACTCTGTATCTTCATATCAATTACAACTTCAGCCATGATAGATGGTTAAGCCACTCGCCTTTCACCTTGTCGATTGACAGGCTTACATCCAGAAACAAGTAATTTTTGCTTTCCCTTTGGTTCAGTGTGAATATCCAGAAGTTCGTTCATTGTTACTGTAGCATCTTAGTATTTTACTTCATAAATTTCAGGTTTGTCGTGGATTCTACTTGTGTGCCCGGGATGAAGAAATCTGGCGACATGTGTGTTTGAAGTAAGTTTTCTTGTAAACTAGTCATTAAATTATTCTCCAGTGATAAAAAGAGAGAATTTTTACCCAGAAAAAAATTAAAGTACTCTTATGGTTGGAACCTGGTATCAAACTGCTCATATGAAAACGAGCTGTCATTGGTTATCAAAAGAAAAAATAAGAATTGTAATCCTGATACATAATAAGTACATGAATAAGTCATTTTCTAGTGTTATAGTTCCATAGATCAGAAAGCCTACTGTTCAAAATACAAATGTAGGCTTCTGTTATATATCAATAATAATAATAATTAATAGTAAGTTGTTAATTTTAGTCCATCAAAATCTTAAATAATTTCTTGCATAAATTTCCCCAAAAAAATCTTCAACTTATAAATATACTTTATCTTGTGTTAAAACTAAAAATCATTATCTAATCTCTGGTAGATCCATGAAGGTGACATTCTAACCCTAATTTTAGTCCACCAAAACCTAGCATAATTTGTTGGAATCAGTGCAAAAATTGAAACAAAAATTTGTGTCCAATGTTTGTGTATAGATTATGGGGAGTGAACTGTGGCAGCTGTAAGAAGTTTGGAAGCTGGAGGATGATGTACATTGAAAGGCCACATCTTCTCTTTCATGGTAAGTGTCCAAGAATTGTACTGTTTCTTAAATTGTCTGTTTTTGTTTGACTGTCCTAATAACAGCCACTGGCCCTGATTTCCCATAATAAAAAATGCACCTTTAAGTCAAAACTCAAAGGTTCGTCCATCAACATTTCCTTTAAATCGCTACTAGTCATAGAGTTCTGCATTGATTGTAACCAAATTTAGCCCGAAACATCCTTGAGGAAAGGGAACAGAGTTTGCGTAAATTTTTCTCTCACCCCGCAGGGGTAGGAGGAGCGGGGCCTGATAGGGGAAATAGAGGTAAATATTTTAATTCATTTAGAAAGGAAACTGTGAACCTGTATTCATAACATAACTTGGCATTACCAACCAGTTGAGCGATACAGGCCATCTGGGCCTCTTGTTAGAAGTTCTTAACTGATAAAAAAAAATGTTTATTTATTTCTAAATTTACTTTGCGTAGGTTGCTACATCTGTAAGTGTACCTATACCAGACCGGGTGAGAAAAGTCTGGATGGATTCTACCGGCCTTGGCATGTGGTGGACTACTATAGATATGCCAGGTTCTTCCCCGATGGTAAGTCAAACATTCTACAGACTCTGGCATGTGGTGGACTACTATAGATATGCCAGGTCCTCCCCGATGGTAAGTCAAACATTCTACTGACCCTGACATGTGGTGGACTACTATAGATATGCCAGGTTCTTCCCCGATGGTAAGTCAAACATTCTACTGACTCTGGCATGTGGTGGACTACTATAGATATGTCAGGTTCTTCCCCGATGGTAAGTCAAACATTCTACCGACCATGATATGTGGTGGACTACTATAGATATGTCAGGTTCTTCCCTGATGGTAAGTCAAACATTCTACCGACTCTGGCATGTGGTGGACTACTATAGATATGTCAGGTTCTTCCCTGATGGTAAGTCAAGCATTCTACCGACTCTGGCATGTGGTGGACTACTATAGATACGCCAGGTTCTTCCCCGATGGTAAGTCAAACATTCTACCGACTCTGGCATGTGGTGGACTACTATAGATACGCCAGGTTTTTCCCCGATGGTAAGTCAAACATTCTACCAACTCTGGCATTTGGTGGGCTACTATAGATACGCCAGGTTTTTCCCCGATGATAAGTCAAACATTCTACTGACTATGACATGTGGTGGACTACTATAGATACGCCAGGTTCTTACCCGATGGTAAGTCAAACATTCTACCGACTCTGGCATGTGGTGGGCTACTATAGATATGCCAGGTTCTTCCCCGATGGTAAGTCAAACATTCTACTGACTCTGGCATTTGGTGGAATACTATAGATATGCCAGGTTCTTCCCTGATGGTAAGTCAAACATTCTACCGACTCTGGCATTTGGTGGGCTACTATAGATACGCCAGGTTTTTCCCCGATAAGTCAAACATTCTACTGACTCTGGTATGTGGTGGACTACTATTGGTTGCTAGGTTCTTCGAATCCCTGATGGTAAGTCAAACACTCTACTGACCCTGACATGTAGTAGGCTATGTCAGGTTCTTCCCCAATGGTAAGTCAAACACAGTTCCAAATTACCATAACCTCTATTTGGTCCTTTTCTTTTGGCTAGAAAACTTCCATTAATTTTATTCTCTGAATTCATAAGGTAATCCATTATTCTTCTATAAGTGCAGTTATTATTACTTAGTAATATTACTTGTAAGATTTTTTTGACATATGCTAATGAGTCTTGAATCTTAGCTACATCAGATTCACCTTCTGAAAATGTACAATGCAATGTACTACTTTTGTATGAAACCATTCAGCCTTGACACAAAAATCTGAAATCAAAATATCTATTTACTAATGTCTATTGAGGTGTTTGTCAAATAATGCCATTTTTCGATCACTGAAGGAAATAAATATTTTATCAAGAATAGAAAATGTAACTGTTGTATGTTTATTTAATATGAAACATTATATTCCCCAAATCTGCCATTGACAGGTGTAATGTTGATGCATACAAGCTCTGATGAACCGATGGTAATGTTGAGCAAGCTGAAATCTAAACAGGCCAGGGAGCAGGGACTTCTGAAGGGCTACTACCGTATTCTTGGTGACAGGGTAAGTCTGAGGTTCTGAAGGGTTACTACTGTATCCTTGGTGACAGGGAAAGTCTGAGGTTCTGAAGGGTTACTACCGTATCCTTGGTGACAGGGAAAGTCTGAGGTTCTGAAGGGTTACTACCGTAACCTTGTTGACATGGTAAGTCTTAGGTTCTGAAGGGTTACTACCGTATCCTTGGTGACAGGGAAACTCTGAGGTTCTGAAGGGTTACTACTGTATCCTTGGTGACAGGGAAAGTCTGAGGTTCTGAAGGGTTACTACCGTATCCTTGATGACAGGGAAAGTCTGAGGTTCTGAAGGGTTACTACCGTATCCTTGGTGACAGGGAAAGTCCGACATCTAAACAGGTCATAGACCATGGACTTCTCAAGGACTACCTTAAGACAGTGGCTATGGCCTTAGTAAGCAGATGGCCTAGTTTACACATTAGAAAAATTAATTTTCAATTTAAAAAGGAATTTATTTTTCAGTTGTTTTTCTCAATCTTGTGTTACAGATAACTGGAGTTCTGAAGCGGGTAAAGACCAAGGAAAGCAGCAGTGCTTATCTGAAACATTCCAGGCACCGAGAGCAGATGAGGAACATGCACAGCAACGAGCAGACCTACCATGTGGTATGTCAGACAATCAATCTGATTAAAATGCAGATCCTTATAACCACATCATTCAATAGAGGATCTGACAACATCCCATGGGGGGTCATGTTTGGATGACCTTTATATCACCTTTACTTCAGATCAAATGCATTTTATACACCTTGCTACATCAATTGAAAACATCATTTTGTCCCAGTATACATATACATTTAGCATTGTTTTGCTCTTTTGACAAGATGACTTCATACATGAAAATAATTATGACAGCTTTTTCAAACTGTTTTTCCCTGGTTATTATTCGGGAAGCAGCAATTTGATTGGCCATTTTCAAAGGTCATCTAATCATCTTCAAATCTGTCTACTCCAAGATGAAGAATTTATTTTCTAAAATATTTGAAATGACTGTTGTTATCTTAAATTATCTAATTTTTCTACATTTTGCTGTTTAGGAGTTTGAGATCACTAATGCTGGGAAACGCAAACATTCACGGCTGAACTGGTTGCAGTATGCGGTTCATATCAGATACAAGTAAGTTGATACAATAACTGTTGATCCTATCAAGTATAGGTATGTCTGGACATTGTTTCAGAATGATACATTATCACATTTTCACATTCAAGTCCGGGGTGATCTTTCAATACTTAGGTGGAATTAAGCATCTTCAATGAAATAAACCTGAAGTTTGATGTGCATGTTGTTGGAAATTGAGAAATAGGTATATTAATGTTGATTTTATCAAAAGTGGAAAATTGGAAACAGAAATGAAAGTTTGGAACTGTATCCTTACCTCAGTATTGTTTTGGCAATTAGCTAAGCCCATGTACCATTTGACTCATTAACCCCTGAAATTTGATAATGGACTGGTCTAGGTTTTGATTTAGAAGAAGCTATGTGTGTCTTTAGGTGTGAATGAGTTAAAGAAATAATGAGATTTTCAGGGAGTGGGCTGGTAGCTTTATAGGTTATTATGTCCCCCAAACGAAGTGGGGGGACATATCGTTTGTGCTCCGTTTCTTCTTATTATTATTATTAGTATTATTTTTATTCTTATTTCTTCTGGTTTCTTCCGCTGCGCGGGTTTCCGCAGCTTTTCTCAGAAACTACTGGGCCGATTATCACAAAACTTCACATACATATTCATTAGGGTGTGGGATTGCGCTTAAAGGTTTTTTTTCCCCAACCGGAGGCCCAAGATGGTCGCCAGGGCCCATTTCCTGTTTTCAGGTTTCGGTCTCCGATCTCGATGAAAATTGGTCTATGGGGGTTTTAAGGGATTGCGAACATCATGAAAACATTTTCGTAAAGATTTTTGGTATTTCAAGATGGCTGCTGGCCCACTTCCTGTTTTCAGGTTTCGGTCTCCGATCTCAAAGAAAATTGGTATATAGGGGTTTTAAGGGATGGCGAACAACATGCAAAGGTTTTCGTAAAGATTTTAGTATTCCAAGTTGGCCGCTGGCCCACTTCCTGTTTTCAGGTTTCGGTCTTCTATCTCAATGAAAATTGGTATATAGGGGTTTAAAGTTTTGGTTTGTTTATTTTTACGTCCTATTAACAGCCAGGGTCATGTAAGGACGTGCCAGGTTTGTTGGTGGAGGAAAGCCGGAGTACCCGGAGAAAAACCACCGACCAGAAGTCAGTACCTGGCAACTGCCCCACATGGGATTCGAACCCGCATCCCAGAGGTGGAGGGCTTGTGGTAATATGTCGGGACATGTTAACCACTCGGCCACCGCGGCCCCGGGGTTTAAAGGGATGGCGAACAACATGCAAAGGTTTTCGTAAATTTTGGTATTCCAAGATGGCTGCTGGCCCACTTCCTGTTTTCAGGTTTCGATCTCCGATCTCAAAATTGGTCTACAGGGGGTTTTAAGGGAAGGCGAACAACATAAAAACATTTTCGTAAAGATTTTTGGTATTCCAAGATGGCCACTGGGCTCACTTCCTGTTTGTATATTTTGGTCTCTGATTTCAATTAAAAATTAGTATATAGGGGTATTAAGGGATGCTGATCAATATGAAAAAAAATT
Source organism: Argopecten irradians irradians (assembly GCA_004382745.1). Classification (NCBI taxonomy): domain Eukaryota; kingdom Metazoa; phylum Mollusca; class Bivalvia; order Pectinida; family Pectinidae; genus Argopecten; species Argopecten irradians. The sequence continues at coordinate 452,357 of SAYR01069973.1, forward strand.
TAAAAGATTGTCGCTGGGCAAACTTCCTGTTTTCAAATTTTCTTCAGCAATTCATTGAAAATTGGTAAATGGGGATTTTAACTTAAAATTTTAATGGATGCCATACAGTCATGATTACTGCCAAATCAATTTCTCTGAAAATAGCCTTGTATTACCGTATTTTTGCGCATATAGTGCACACTTTTTTTCAGATTTGCTGCAATTGGGGGTGCGTTTGGGGGACTATGTAATGGTGTCCATTACAATGAGTACTTGTTATGAAATAGGTGAATTTCCTACATAGATCAGATCTATATCACAGTGTTACACCATATGCAATACCAAATAGTCTGTTACTTAAGTGGGTAAACATTTTTGTTAAAGGGACAATTAAGTGAGGTTAAGTTGTTACTTAACCACAAAGCAAAATATGACATAAATGTATTGTTCTACATTCCTTATGAAACATATGACAAGAAATATTGACAAATTCCAAAACATTGTTCAGTATTTTGATTAATATCATTGAAATTCCAAACCGTTGATCAATACGATTAAGCAGGTATAACATGTAGGCTGTACCCACACCCGAGTCGAAGTCACGCAGGTTGAACAAATGCAATACATAACCACTGAGGAGTTGATGAAATTATTTTCAGACAAGAACGTGCATCTAATAATGTTAACACAACTGTAAGAGCGATTTGAGTAGTTCTAGACAAAAAATTCTTTACTACATAGGCAAGGGTCAGGGTTCGGCATACAAGGCTATGTGTAATGGCGATTGAACATTTCACATACATTTTACTACAATGGGCTTTTCTGGCATATCACAGTAAAACCAACTAATCTAATTTCTATTAGAACTGGTTTGTTTTCGAAATATGTGCAAGTTTTAATGTACTCTTAGACTGAATTGTACCTTAAATGAGAAAAATTAAATTATTATATATATTGGTCTGAGATGTAGCTTCCAAGGTATTAAAGATTCTATCATTTCTCTATAAATAAGGTGCATATTTTCACAATCATATAGTGGAAATCGTTAAAATATATCCCCATGGAAAAAAAGCGGCTATACAATATCTATATTCTCTTCTGCAAGGAAACAAATTTGATAATATCGTATTTGCCGCAATTAGTGCCCTGGGCGCTTAAAAAATTGTAACAAAGGGGGCCTTTATTAGAGAACCAAAATGTAAGTTGTGGATGAAACATCAGCCATATTTTAACTCTTTCTGTACTCATTACACATTAATCTGTTACAGTAAACATGCATATGCCTTTTAACTTTACTTATGAGACACTTATAAATCTATGGGATGGGGGCCTTTATACAACTTCACCTCTTCTCCAGAAAAGGGGAGGGGGGTTAATTACGGCGAATATGGTACCTGTTTGTTACTGTTGTTATTTTGTTTCAGGATCAATGATTCCGAGTCAGAGACCGTGTCTGACTTTGAGCTAAACAACAAGAGTTATCCACCTTTGTTGTTTTCCCGAGTGAAGAGTTACAGCTCCATGTTCGAACCCCTGACTTAGACAACATTCTACAACAGATAGGGCGATATCATCAATGCCTGACCTAGAAACCCTAATGGACTAATTGTTGAACATATTGAGATTAAGAGGAATCCAACAGGTTTGAACTTTGACCTGAAAACATCTTAATGACCCTGTGAACCTATTGGGACACAATTTTTTATATCAATGTTCCTTTAAAACATCAATTGTCATGATCTTCTTGGAAACAATACTCATGAAATTAATTTATATGATGATTCAGTAAAAAAAAATTAAAAAATAACAGATTGTTTAGATTATGATAAAAGAAAAATCATTGAAAAATAATTAAATTGTTTGTTGTGAAATTAGATCTCAAAATAGTCAGTAGTAGATGTTGTGTACTTAAGTTTTCATTTAATTTTTTCAATTTAATCATGCTTCCTAATGTCTGATCATGATAATATTTTCCTGGCTTGAATGATGTCCAATTTATCAAACCAAAATAACTGATTTAAAATTGAATTTAAAATTAATGATAAGAATACCTGTTGAAGCTTTTGAGTCATAAACAAACTTTCATTTGTCTAAAAGTCAATATAGTTCAACACAAAACGGTTTGAAACAAGCGAACAAATGAAATTTAAGCGATAGTATTCTTTAATACATGCTATTTTGTCAACATGATAATACCGTTAGATTTCATAGACCGCACAACTGTAAAACCACTTTTAAAAATATTTGACCGTTATGTATAGGCGTAAGTATACAGTGTATACATTGTCAGTGACGCGGCGGAAACGTCAAATATTCATACGCTTGACCAGATTGGAGTTCATAGCCAGATATTGCCCATCTGGTTTAACATAGATTAAACGGGAAACTGAATGTTGAATGGAAATATTATCTGATGAAGAAGCCGACGCCATGTATTGTTTTAGAAAATGACTATGTCATATAATGACCGGTATCGACTGATCATCGTGTAATTAGACCATATAATTTGATTCTTGACGTAACCGGAAGCGATCGGCCGTATGTAGGTTAGTGCAGACGAGAACATCCATAAGAACATTCATGCAACTAACTAACTAAACTACGTTTATAAGCGGTAACAGAATCAAGATTGTTGTAATCCATTCCTTTTAAACGTATGATTCTCTCTTTTGTGATAACATTCACATTAACAATCAATATCAGTCGGTTTTAATGAACACTAGGCATACATGCGGTACACTAGTGTAAAAAACGACTTCCGATCGATTAAATTCGGATCGTAATGAACGGTATTCGGTTCACTTCTCCAAACCGAACCCTCTCTAAACCGGCCGAAATTATGTGCACTGACCATGATCGGTTTCGGGAGGTTCCACTGTACCTGTTTATTACTGTTGTTATTTTGTTTCAGGATCAATGATTCCGAGTCAGAGACTGTGTCTGACTTTGAGCTAAACAACAAGAGTTATCCACCTTTGTTGTTTTCCCGAGTGAAGAGTTACAGCTCCATGTTCGAACCCCTGACTTAGACAACATTCTACAACAGATGAAGAGGGCGATATCATCAATGCCCGACCTAGAAATCCTAATGGACTAATTGTTGAACATATTGAGATTAAGAGGAATCCAACAGGTTTGAACTTTGACCTGAAAACATCTTGATGACCCTGTGAACCTATTGGGACACAATTTTTTATATCAATGTTCCTTTAAAACATCAATTTTCATGATCTTCTTGGAAACAATACTCATGAAATTAATTCATAGGATGATCCAGTAAAAGAAAAATTAAAAAATAACAGATTGTTTAGATTATGATAAAAGAAAAATCATTGAAAAATAATTAAATTGTTTGTTGTGAAATTAGATCTCAAAATAGTCAGTAGTAGATGTTGTGTACTTAAGTTTTCATTTAATTTTTTCAATTTAATCATGCTTCCTAATGTCTGATCATGATAATATTTTCCTGGCTTGAATGATGTCCAATTTATCAAACCAAAATAACTGATTTAAAATTGAATTTAAAATTAATGATAAGAATACCTGTTGAAGCTTTTGAGTCATAAACAAACTTTCATTTGTCTAAAAGTCTAAAGAATATGACAGTATACATATTGTACTAATCATCAAAACAGCACATATGAAATATCACTTTCACAACCATAATTTCCAAACCGAAAAAATTGTTATGAAACATATTCAAGCTTCATTCACGCAAAAAAAAAATAAAAAAAAAGAGTACTTAAATAAAACTTGTTTGGGTAATAAAGATAATTTGTTCTCAAATGGATATTAAGAATTATGTGGTCAAAATAATTCAATTATAATTTTAGTTCATGATGGAAGTGTCCATTTGTTAAAACATACACAAGACAATTCAATCAAAATTTTGTATGTAAATCATGTACATTGTGTTTGTGGATCCTTTTGAATCATGTGTTAGATTGAGATTTTGCAGTTCAGGAAATAGAGGCTTCTCGATGTGATGCAGTTCTGTCAGGAGTTTTAATTTTGACCATTTTGTTTTATTTAACAGATTTAAAGTGATTAAACGGATTTAAAGTGATTAAATCATAGAAGTTGAATAATAATCATCGTAAAAAACACACTCTTGCTTAATGCATTCATTTTTTGTTACAGATCTTTGGCTCGTGAAATTGAATTTTAAATGCATTTTGAATACATATATAGTACAGCATGGTTAAAACGAACCTCCGAGGACTGATGATATCACTGTGTTATAAGTATAGTTCATTATACACGTGTTACACATATCTTATAGAACCTTGACGGGGAATGAGAATCACTTCGTTATAACCATGGAATCGCTGTTAGTGTGTTCATCATAATCATGTTTTATTGTAGTTTTCTTAATACATTTCATTTCTTATTTTCATGATTTTATAGTTGAATTATTCAATTTTTCATTGTTTCTTTTTTCATTTTTTATGTATTATTCAGTGTTGAATATATTTTCCTCAGCCTCCTGCATGTATGTCAGCAAAACATTGTGCTATTCCTAATATCTAAAGGTAAACCAATTTTTATTGAAGAATCTGTAAGTTTAATACAGTAACATTTTGTTACATTTCAGATTTCATTCCATTTTCACCAAATTATACTGTTCTGTTACTTATTTATAAGGCTTTTATGAGCATTTTTCACAGTCATATATTCTTATCCCCAGAAACTTTTAAGTTTTTGTAAACATTTGTGAGAAATACACAGTTGGTAATCAAAAGATACAGAATCTCACAACTGTTGTTGGTAGTCAAAATATATACTTCTGGCCAAGCCTTTATGAAATTTTACTTTAATTATTTTAATGAAGAAATCTTAAAGTTTGTTAATGGAAAAGTACAACTGTCAGTTTTAATATTTAGATATGGTATAAAACAAATTTTTAACCCTTTGATTGGAGGAAGAAAAAACAGAATATAGCTAGAAAAATTATAACTTTTAAATCTATTTTAGAAAATTTGATAGGAAGACTGTCCAATGTTCATCTATATTTTATTGATGATTATGAAAAAAAATATTTACATTTTGACTGCAGCTCTACCATGTAACCTTACCAAGAGCAGTTGACATTTATCAGTCTATGAACTGCCACCTGCATATTATATGACATCATTACCATTATCATTGTGACTTCACAATTGTCTTTTAGTGATCATGGAAGATGGCTGTTCAAATGTCTGTTCCATCTTAATTTGATGATAATAGATTCTTTTTCAGTATAGATGCAAAATCTTTAGGGATTTTATCATAAAATTTTTACCACATGTAAATTTAAGCATTGAAAGTCTTTCAATTGGTATTCATAGCCAATATAATTGAGGTGTGTGCTTCATGGTATTTGCCTCTGTTCAGTTGGCATTCATTTTGGCTATGAATGCCAACTGAAAGACTTCCTATGTTAAAATGATCCTTGATCTCCAAATTTTAACCGGCATCTCTTTTGTTTTGTATTTTTTGCCAGTTAAAACACCCAGTAACTGTTGAAGACATTATCAATTTTTTACCTACACTTTAAAACACACCAGATATTAAATAATAATGGATGTTTATTCATTAATTAATAATTAATGCCTAATTATGGGTTTGGTAGATGAATAATTTTAGTTTAATTATAACACTTTTTTTTTAAGTTTAATTATTAGAAGTGCCATGATTATTGATAGAATTGGTTTGTTAATATGTTTAAAAGTCATGTGTTATTGAATTATTGGATTAATACATACCCGGTAAGTGATTTTTCTTTTGTTAAGTTGATATTATTGTTATGATACATCCATGAGATTTGATTTATGGGGCATTTAATAGCTACCATATTTGATCCAATAAGCATCCAGGGCACTGAAGAATAAAAAAAAAAAAAAAATAATGGGGCACATAATGGAATCAAATTTAGCTTTCATTTAATTAATGTACATTTATGTATTCTAGCAATTAATCAATTTGCAAAATAAAATAAAAAAGTTTTTTTAAATGTTTTGACCCTGCATTTAATTCAAGGTCGGTAAAATTGAAAGCTCAAATAGGGGGAGGGGCGCTTATAGGGACAAGAGTACTTATTGGATCAAATATAGTAATGATATTATGAATACTTTTTGTCTTAGTCCTCAACTCTGTTAGATAAGTTAACATACTTCAATACTGATATTAAGTAGATACAGAAAACCTGACAATTAATTGATAACACATATATATAATTGGGATGATTGTATTAGGTCTTAAAGATTTTGAGGAGGTTTTAGACAGAAATTTTTATAATAATTTGTTTTTAGAGATTTTACCAGCGAACATGAAAAAGTGCTTTTGGCAAACAATGGGGAAGTAACACTAAGAAGAATTAAATACACTGTTTGTCATGTACCAGAATTGGCAGGGAGAACATTTTGTAATGATGTTACCATAGAAACAATAAGAGGAGTTAGCATGGGAAAACATTACATGCCGTGTCATTATTGTTGTGTATGTGTTTGTCTTGTAGAATTTTGTATTTTGAATTAAAATTTTCTTTTGATTTATAATTTTTTTCTATGGTACACAGGGGCAGATAACGCATACACACCCCTGCTTACACAGTACTTTTGGTTTTTCGGCAGATAGTCGAGGGTAGATTTGAATACATGACTGGTAGTCATGGTTACGTAGATTGCAGTACTGTAATTGAGTATAACGGTGTACAATTTGTACATTGTTGGGTTAGTTTTGCTGGGAATTTGTTACATTTTGTATTTATTTTACCTTTTTTTTTGTAACATTCATATAGTTTGTGTGGAATGGCTTTTTTACCTTTACTAACTTGACATATCCATGCAGCAAAACTTGGCTTCTTTAATCCATCGTCAGAGACCCACAGTAGCTGATGGTACGATACACAAGTGTAGCGTAGCATATTGCAGTAAACAGTGGATCTCCAACGATGCTTTTATTCTGTCTTTGCATATTACAGATTTAACTCCCATGTGGGTAGACAACGATTGTTCCTTCATTATTTTGTGAGCGTAATTCATGTTGTTTTTCTGAAAAGTATGAAATTACACACGCAAACACATGACGTCACAATCAATACCTTCCTGCAAGGGAAGATAATTCTAATATGCAAATACAGAATAGTCTTTGTAGATTTCCAGTTTTATTAAAATTTTGTTTTTGCACATTACAGTCATATATATATATATCTGCCCTTTGCATATTCCGTGTTTAACATATTACAGAGTTAGCTCCCTTGTGGGTAGGTATCGATTGTTACGTCATAATTTTTTAGCGTAATTCATGTCGTTATCTCCAAAAACTATGACGTTACGCTCGCAAACACATGACGTCACATTCAATACCTACCTGCAAGGGCAGATAACTCTGTAATATGCAAATACGGAATAGGTATCCGTTGTGATGTTGTTACTTTTTGATAGAAAATAATGTCATTTTCTCAACATTTGACATCACAATTAATATCTACCCTCAAGGGCAGATAACTCTGTAATACACTACCTAATAAACCTTTGTGATATAAAAACAGTGTTTGACTTCCATATTCATTTGATGCAGCTAAGCTGTATACACTACAGAATGTTTTTATACTTTTGTTTTAGGTAATATCCCTGTATATATAAGTACCAGTATAGAAATTCTGCATTCAGTGATAAGCACTTGCATGCTTAAAATAGTTTAAAATGAACAGTCGGGCAAAGAAAAACTGACCTAATGCATTCATTGGTCTTCAAGAAGTCCTTGCCTAACACTTTGAGAGCAGGGCTGCGTGCATATTTCAACACCGGGCGACACAGCAAGCCAGAAGGACATTTCAGGAATACTATAATATTACTTCTTTGCATTCAGAGCAAATTTGACAGGAAATTTTATTGTTCTATTTCATAAGAAATTACACTGGATACCAGGTATACCAACATCATTTTTACCGACTTAGCCTTCATTTGCCCAACTATTCATTTTAAAGCAAGCTCTAATATATATCATTGAAAATAATTGTGGTTAAAAACTTAACATCATATTTTTGTCCAAGTCATTGCAAGTCTTAAGAGTACTGACTAAATATGTATTTTTAAATCAATTAATTAAAGTCTTTGTTAAAAAACGTAAAAATCACAGAATTGAAAATTACATAAAATTTATTCCGTATTTGTATATTACATGGCTATCTACCTTGTGGGTAGGTATACATTCTGACATCATTATTTTAACTCCTGTCTCATTTTCTCGGTAAAGGTTTATGTAAAGCTCGCGAACACTTGTCACAATCAATACCTACCCACAAGGGCAGACAACTGTGTTATATGCAAATATAGAATATAGATAAATAGTTTAAAGATGCTTCACCGCCAACAGAGCATTAACGATTTGAACCAATTTAACAATAATTGGTGTTTAATCAAGTATATATATGTCTAACTAACACAAAAAAATAATTTAAGATCATTTATTTTGCCTTTGGTGCATGCTCAATAAGTGCTTCATTCAATATAGGACATAGTGCCACAGAATTTTTTCGGGATGCAATTAATTATTTTCAATATTTTTATATTGATGTAAAATGTGAAGTTCAAACTTTTCAATGGTGGTAATGGTGTGAAGTAAGTGACTTTTGTAACTGAAGAAAAATATGAATTTGTCTACTCTTAATTTTGATAGAGAAAAATTTCCATTTGTCAGCGGTGGAACATCTTTAATATAAATGATTTATAATGATATTTTAAAAAAAGCACATAATGTAGTTCCAATGCCTCCATAGAAATGAGATGGGGGACTGTCAACTACAAAATACAAACTTCAGTAAAAATTTATATCATAAATTTGTATGATGTTGCTAATTACTGTTAAAGCATTGCTTCACATTGATATACTAGCTGTTTTCCTTACTTTTGTATTTTTAGTACAGAAGTACGATTTTTAAATTAAAGGAACTTTAGTAAATAACAGTGATAGTGTGATATATTCTTTACATTTGTATTAAACTAAAAATATATCCAGTTCAGATTTAAATTTCTTGCTATATTTATAATTTGAGGATTGAATTCACTTGATTTGTTCCTTGTTGAAACACTGCATATTTTTGTATTAAATTGGGTTGAAAAAAAACTACCATTTATTTCTGTTGTTTGTGCAATTCCATTTCCTGTTTATAGGTCTGGTGTTCTGAAGAGCCGACTCTTGTGCCAAATTGTATCCTTTTGTCAACTAACTTTCTTTCGCGGTTAAATTTTGCAATTTATTTCAAAACAACTTTGCGGAGATTATCTTTTGCGAATTTGAAAATTAAATATCAATATATATCAATATAAACAAGGTTTATATGTATCCATGGAGATAAACAATCACAATTTTACTGCGATTGCTAAATTTGCAAAAGTAAATCCTACACGAACGAAAGCTGGTTTACAGTAAATTGTCTTCATAACCCAAATTGGACTCTACCATTGCTACTGTAAACTAACTTACTTTTCTTATGGGAATTATTTTTGTATATTTAGCAAACAATATATAGCTCACATAGGGTAAAAGAAAAAGAATCCTTCATCCTCTTGGGGGTGAGACAGGCGATACCAACCCTCAGGATAAGATTCTTCAGCTGTCAAACACTGGGTAATGCCTTGTGTTTGCCAACTTAAAAATCTTACACCTGCGGTCGATTTGAGATTCTCCTGTCTCACCCCAAAGAGGATGATTCCATATTCTCCCATACTTCACAGGGATATCCCGCGGTTGCTAGGGAAAAGATAACTCTATCTTACACAGGGGGGTGTAAGACAGCTCACATGCGCTAGACAATAATGCGACGTCATCAATACACGTCTCAACCAAAAGGATGTGAATGATTTTATTAGACTTGACCCAAAGGAGTTGAAAGCTTCTATTAGTCTCACCCTTAAGGGGGAGTGAAAGATTATATTAGTCTCGCCTCAAAAGGGCAGTGAAAGATTCTATTAGTCTCGTCCGAAATTGGGGAGTGAAAGATTTTATTAGTCTCGCCCCAAAGGGGAGTGAAAGATTCTATTAGTCTCACCCTTAAGGGGGAGTGAAAGATTCTATTAGTCTCGCCTCAAAAGGGCAGTAAAAGATTCTATTAGTCCCGCCCCAAAGGGGGAGTGAAAGATTCTATTAGTTTCGCCCTTAAGGGGGAGTGAAAGATTCTATTAGTCTCGCCTCAAAAGGGCAGTGAAAGATTCTATTATTATTCTTGCCCCAAAGGGGGAGTGAAAGATTCTAGTAGTCTCACCCTTAAGGGGAAGTGAAAGATTCTATAAGTCTGGCCTCAAAAGGGCAGTGAAAGACACTATTAGTCTGGCCTCAAAAGGGCAGTGAAAGATTCTATTAGTCTGGCCTCAAAAGGGCAGTGAAAGATTCTAATAGTCTTGCCCCAAAGGGGGAGTGAAAGATTCTATTAGTCTCACCCTAAAGGGGAGTGAAAGATTCTATAAGTCTCACCCTAAAGGGGGGTGTAAGATTCTATTAGTCTCACCCTAAAGGGGGGTGTAAGATTTTATAAGTCTCGCCCCAAAGGGGGAGTAAATGATTCTATTAGTCTTTCGTTAGGGGGGGGGTGAAAGATTCTTTAAGTCTCACTCGTAAGTGGGGTGAAAGATTCTTTTAGTCATGCCCCAAAGGGGAAGTGAAAGATTCTATTAGTCTTTCGTTAAGGGGGTGAAATATTCTTTAAGTCTCACTCGAAAGGGGGGGGGGGGGGGGGGGGGGGAGTGAAAGATTCTATTAGTGTCGCCCCAAAGGCGGGTGAAAGATATATTAGTCTCACCCTTAAGGGAGAGTGAAGGATTCTATGAGTCTCGCCCCAAAGAGAGAGTGAAAAATTCTATTAGTCTCGTCCGAAATTGGGGAGTGAAAGATTCTATCAGTCTCCCCCCAAAAGGGGAGTGAAAGATTCTATTTGTCTCACCCTTAAGGGAGAGTGAAAGATTCTATTAGTCTCGCCCTTAAGGCGGAGTGAAAGATTAGTCTCGCCCCAAAGGGGAAGTGAAAGATTCTATTAATTTCACCCAAAAAGAAGGAGTGAAAGATTCTATTAGTCCCGCCTCAAAAGGGCAGTGAAAGATTCTATTATTATTCTTGCCCCAAAGGGGGAGTAGAAGATTCTATTAATCTTGACCCAAAGGGGGGGAGTGAAAGATTCTATTAGTCTCACCCTAAAGGGGAGTGAAAGATTTTTTAAGTCTCAGCCTAAAGGGGGATGAAAGATTCTATTAGTCTCACCATTAAGGGGAGTGAAAGATTCTATTTATCCATTTAATTTGGTGTTCAGGATCATATATAGGTAAATTTTTAATATCACAAAAAAGACTACAATAATGTCAAGAAATAAATATTTTTATTTCTAAGGATTTGATTCAGTATCATGTGTATTTAGAACAATACACATGTGAAGAAAATCTTGACAAATAAAATCATACATAAACATGTAAATAATACGGTATATAAAAAATATTGCTCTGTGTATCAAACATACATAAATGTATACATCATGGTCTCTGGTTGTGGGTTTTGTTTTACTCCAGATTTTTTTTACTGAAATTTCTTCTGAAGTGCGAGATCACAGAATGTCCTATACTAATAGCACTTTACAATGATAAAGAACAAATTATTTAGGCACAAACTTTCACATGTTCTTGTCTTAACTGTCTTGGAGAAGGTCGGGTAAATTGCATTATATAAAGCCAAGGGTTATCTCCCCTTTATTTGGGCATGACTCTTCGCATACACTCATCATGACCGTCTCGGAGAAGGTCAAGTAAGTATATCATGAATTACATGGCCAAAGGTTATCTCCCTTTACTTCCACTTTAATAATCAGGAATACACTCTATTATGATGTCATTATTAATTTTGACATGGTTTGACATGCCAATTATGTGATAGAACTGGTGTGAACTGCAGAGATGTTACAAATTTAATCTTTTCTTGTTAGGTCAAAAATCTTTCAGAATCCTAATCATTGCCTGCGTTTGATATCCGTGCCAAAAGCTAATTTTGTAGAGCTCCATTTGTTAATCGGACTAAGTAACATTATATATAATTAGTTAAATAACACAAAATGATTACAAGACAAGGATACACAAAGTACTACTGGTGAATAACTGATGAGGATTTTGAGATTAGTAGTGTTTTTAGAGTCTGTGTACAGTATTTTGTCAATTTATTTAATAAATCTAGATACATATTTAGGGTTATCTCCCCTCCAGAGTTAACTAATTGGTCTGATTATCAATATTTAATATCAAGGGCCCAGTTTCACGATCATTCCTTAACTTAAGGAATTTCTTTTAACTTACAAGTTCAAATAGGAAAGCTTAAAACCATTAACTTTCAAGTTCCTATAGGAAAGCATAAAACCATAAGTTAAGGATCTTAGTTTCTAATTCTAATACTTTCCTATTGAAAATTTGAATTTTTTGTTAAACTGAGCCCAGATATACCCTGATGGGCCACTACTGGTTAATGTAATAAAGACACAGGTAATTAAAACTTGTAAGGAAATAAAATGGCTTACATAAAATTATATCAGAGGAATTTACCTTGCATGTATATCATCTTAAGACCTTGCAAGATAACATGCACACTTGTTGTATCAATTTTTTTTTCTAAAATCTGTTTATATAAAGTACGTGGATAATAATAAATTACATGAATCTCCGTTTAATCTCATTTTCCGAACTTTCAACTGCTGATATAATAAATAGATTATCTCCCTTTACTATTTAGATAAAATTGATGAAGGGTTCTTCTATTAAGTTTGTCCCTATACACTCACGAACGGATAGTCTTTCTTTGGTGTAGAAACATGAAGCGGGATTATCTCGACTATAAATATGATTGTCTCTGTTTGGTTCAGAACCACAATGTTTATGAATCATTTCCTCTGTCTCCTGAAGTTCCTGGATTGTCTCCCCTTAATCCATTCACCTTAGTCAAAATTTCTGGATTGTCTCCCTTAGTCTCTCCACTCCAGCCCTAGAGTCTGATAAACAAAGCTGTAGACGTCTGTAATTTCCTCTATCTGTAACGAACATGTAACGAGGGTAACCTTTAAACATACAGTAAACATGCTTATTTTAGCTGTAGTATTATCTAAAAATTGAAGTGCTTGTCATGCTGTCTAGTAAGACCTAATTCATGTACATCACTAAATTTTGTAAAAGGTAATTAATAAGTGTATTGCGCACCATTAAATTGAGCTAATTTATATCGGCGCAAATGAATTGTTAATTTACATTTTTCGAATTTGCACTAAAATTTGACTGTGCAAAATCAGTTTTAGTAATTATATCTCTAAACATGTTTTAAATAGAGGATCTTACACTCCTGACTATGTAATATTAAATTTATCAAACAAGTTAAATAATTTGATATGCCACAAGCCTTTAGGGGAGTGTCATATCAAATTATTTAACAAGTGCTATTAAAATATCAAATTATTTAACAAGTGCTATTGATAGAAATATAAGTGAAACTTGTTCATTTTGTCTCTATATAAAACAGTAGAAATTTGGCTCAGATGTGAGTTTTCCGTTTACTGAGACAATCATGGGACATTAAAGATTATGACATCAAAACTACCTGTGACGTCACAATAGTGTTATTACACATGTATCTTATGATATTTATGACATGGCTGTATGACATGGCTAGATGGGCCATTTATGTGATAAATTCAATATAGTTATTATATAATACCTCACACCTATTAGCCAAACTCAAACATGAACCCTAGCTGGCGTATCTTTAGTGAGAAGCAATAGTTTTGCCAATACAGTAAAACACGGGTTATAACAAACCTGTGGGGACCAATGAAATTATTTTGTTATACACTTATTACGGACATCTTATAGGAACCTTTTTATGGGTATAAGCATGAATGGGTTGTAAGCGTTTTTTGTTATAAACATGTTTTACTGCATATATATACATCATCCAACTGTTCCATGTTTAATAATTCAGTATTGATATCAGTTTAACAAAAAGTCAAACATTGGCTTTTATTTATCAAAGCTAATTAAGACATGCTAACTTGTGAAAATTTGATAGCGCTAAGTGCAGTACAGTGATATAGTATCAGAGTACTGTATTCAACCTAATAACCCTCGGGTTTTTTAGGCTTCAATTTCACTTACTTTGAATAAAATGCAGACTAAAAATATGAAAACTTTGTTGATTTTCTAACCAATTTCTTTTGCAAATTGATTTGGAGCTAACTTTGTAGAATGATTTTATGAAAGGCAAGTTTGAATTTGTTTCTATAAGTGCCCCCTGAGTTGGTTCAATTGTTTAAGCACCCTGGGCGCTTACTGGGTTGAATATGGTAATTATACTGTGGTAATTCATCATCTATTTTTAACTGTTTTAAGATATTTTACAAAGAAAAAATATTTTCCTAAAAAGATTTTGATTATTACTCATTCAACCCTGAAGTTTCATAATGGACTGGTCTAGTCTTTGATTTAGAAGAGCTTAAGAGTGTCTTCAGGGGTGAGTGAGTCAACTTTTACAATATTAGATATCAAACTCACCACTTTAGCAGTAGGCTTGCCAGCACCATGTCCCGCTTTTGTGTCAACTCGAATCATCAAGGGATTGGTCTGAAACACATCAAATATTATAATACAGTTACCCACTTTCATTTCGCAACAACTTAATTTTGTGATTTCTGTTACAAAACATTTTCGAGGAAATAAAGTTTAGCGGATTTAAAATTTAATGGAAATACCCCTGAATTTGATTGTGCAAGAATTGTGAAAGATATTAAGTGGGGTTGATAAACTTTGCAAACATAATACCTTGATCGCGAAATTCGAAAAAATAAATTTCATGCAAAAGAAAGTTGGTTTACAGTATTTAAATAACCTACAATTTTTTCTTTAAGTCATATTTGTATATTACGCAAACATCCCAAATGTCAAAAAAAGAAAATAAAAAACAATAAATAAACAACAAATTATTCCCTTAACCATTACCAGTATAAAGAAGATTGTTTCCTTACTGTATGTGAACAACCTTAATCATCAGAAATTTTGACCATCCATTTTTGAAATACTTTTTTTTTCAAATATCTGAATAAATTTTGTTTGCCTTCCTTTTGTTATTACAATTCATTAATATCAGGTTAAAATGGATCACTTGAGACCGTATGGAAGTGGTCCTATTAAACATGTGTTCTTTATACAGAAGTGGTCGCTAGGGCAGTTAATACACAGATCAAATTGTATTAAAAAACTGGCTACTTAAAAGTGGTCTTGTAAGGAAGGTTGTCTTTATACAGAGGTGGTCACCAAGACTAGTTTTACTGACACTCACCTGTTTATCGCAAGTTCTCATGACGTGTTGGAGTTCCGCGATGAACTTAAGAGAATGTAGAGGAACGACACGATCATCATGATCAGCCGTGAGGAGTAGCACTGAGGGATACTGTACGTCTCCTGGAGGTATTCTGATGTTGTGTAAAGGTGAGTATCTGTCAATCATAGAGGTCAAAAGGTTATGATATTCATGTATATAACTATCGTAATTCTTTTACCAATATTTTTGTTAAATTATCAGGAAGATATAACATATTAGCAAAACAGAAATGTTGATGAAATCAATTACATTTTTACCAACATTTTTATTAAATTATCAGGAAGATATAACATATTAGCAAAACAAAAATGTTGATGAAATCAATTACATTTTTCGCAATTCTTTTACCAACATTTTTGTTAAATTATCAGGTAGATATAACATATTAGCAAAACAAAAATGTTGATGAAATCATTACATTTTACGTAAGTTGATTTATCAGATTCAGTTGATTATAAAACTTCTGATACCCAGTTTGAGATTCTATTCCTCTTACTTAATAAGCCACTGGAACTCCTCTGGCTTGTCAGCACAACCAAAGTCTGTAGTCCAGGCATGACCGATGGTGAACTTGTGGAATTTTAACATGTCCATAACACTACAAAGCACAACAAAAAATGTTCCCTGCATTCTTACCATTTTATTACTGATATAGCATTTTATATACGGTTAACCATCACACTGGAAGATTACATCATTAGGAGTAAAATAGTGATACATGTGTGCAATGTGTGGTTTTTTTTACATTATAGTCCTGGATTGGACACTTACATTCAATACAAAAGAAATATAATCACTTGTCTCACCGTGCAGGTATTTCATATGCTATATTATTGGTTATGAACACAAAATTTAGGAAAAAAATATATCAAATTTTAGCAGTTTCAAATTTTCCCAATCAAGCTTCCAGAGTCAATCATATCTGTAATTATATTTTGTGAGAAAGATTTTCAAATCATAGCAATAATCTGCAAAATCTCAAATTTATCATCTCCCATAAAACGGTAATGCATTATCCCAAAACTGGGGAAAATGAATATTCATAGCGGAGCATAGTACTGTATTTAGTAACGGTAATGCTAAATTGTAATTAATAGATTTTAAAATTTCACGTTAATACACACCCAACCTGCCCGATGACACATCCGAACAGCTCTGGTCGTTGGTTACAACACGCGCCTACTAGAAGCCCTCCGTTAGATCCGCCATTGATACCGATACGTTGAGGACAGGTGTACTTCTGTTCTACCAGATACTCAGCTGCCGATGTAAAATCATCAAACACATTCTGTTTGTTTCCCAGCATCCCTCCTTTGTGCCAAGTCTCTCCATACTCGCTGTAAAATGTTAAAACAGAATTTATATGATTTTGGCCTAAAGGGCTGGGTATTGGAAGGTCTAAAAATGATACGATATGTATTGAAAATACACTAAAACAATATACAATACATATTGATGATAAAGTGGACCTCTGTTTCAAATTCAGTTAACCTGGAAAAACTCTACCAAACATTTGATTCGGTTAATCATCTGTGTTAATTAATTTCTGTCAATTCGTATTCTTAGTTATGAAAAGGTATTTCTAATCCATCTAGGTGACACAGATGCATTAAACACTTCCAATCATTTGACTGAAATGCTCGTACTTGAAGGATGTTTTAGAATAAATTTTGTTTGGAATACCTGTTTCTAAAACGAAAACAGTAAGGTTAATTTGTTAAAACGATACAGCAATTTACAGCATGTTTGGGTATCAATATTTGAAACGCTGCTGAAAACCATTATGTATTGGTATATTGACCTAGCCCTATCCGCCTAAGTCTCTCCATACTCCCTGTAAAATGTTTATGATTTAGTGTAAGTGAAATATGAAAATAAAGAAGCTACAGTGTTATTGGATAGATATATATTAAGCTTATTATTTACACCTACCCTCCTCCTCGTATATTAGCGACGGCGTACACACCGCCCATGTGCTGTATAAAGGCGAGACGAGATACAGAGAAGCTCGGAGATATGGATATGTTAAAACCTCCATAACCATACAACATGACAGGATTTTTACTGTTCATCTCAAGGCCCTGGTAAGGAGAAACAATAGGATGATTCATTACTGTAAATGTATGTATTTCAGCAGTAACCTGGTTTTAGTAGTAATCTAGTTTTATAGCCCTCTTGGTGTAAGACATTTTGTGCTAGAATATTCCGTCTTTGCATATTACAGAGTTAGCTCCCTTGCGGATAGGTATCGATTGTTGCGTTATTATTTTGTGAGCCCAATTCACCTTGTTTTCTCCAAAAAGTATGACGTTATGCTCGCAAACACATGACGACACAATCAATACCTACCCACAAGGGTATATAACTCTGTAAAATGCAAATACAAAATACCTGGCCTGATAACATTTTGTTCATGTCATAGATATTATCAACCTCGATACTCCAGGGGTTACTATCACAGTCATTTTATCAGCCCCTGATATATTTCATTATTGTATCAAAACTGAATAGAGAAAATGGTATTTATATTTTAGTCTGCATTGGATAAATAAAGATTTAATTTCCAGGTATTTGAAGTTGGAACCTGAAAAATAGGGGAGGGGGGGGTGGCACTTAAGAGACATTGGAACTAATGAGGTTGAATATCACATCATAAGGAAAACAGATGACCAATATCAGCTATACAGTTACATTCACTAGTCACTTCTACTATATAAACTAACCATGCCAAAGTAAAGTCTATGAGTGTATAATTGACACCCAAAACGTGATCTTTATGACGTCACTGATGTTGACATGGTAATGTCAACTGATCACTGTCAAAATGGCTGTCCAGGCATCTTGTGGAGTGTATCGCAGTTGATTAACAGTTTGTCTGGTCTAACATTAATATTTTTAATACAGAGAGCCCAAAATGAATTAATAATGTAAATGTAAGTATTTAACTATCTTCCTATGGAATCTATGGTCTACATAGATGCCAGAGCTTTGTAGACAATCATCTCATAAAGCACTCGCATGCATTATGCAGATTGTCTGATAAGCTCTGGCATTTATATCTATATAGTTTACCAGTAACAGCTACTGACCTTTTTGTGGATGATAAACATAGGAATCTTCGTTCCATCCTTACTGCTGTAGAAAACTTGCTTGGTTTCAAACTGACTGAAGTCAAAGCCTTTCACATTGATGTTTCTGAAAATCTAATTATACACACCAATAAAAAAGATTGTAAAATATATCAGTTCATAATTTCATTCACCCCTGAAATTTCACAATGGATTGTTCTAGTCCTTGATTTGGAAGTGTCTAAATGTGTCTTTGCGATGAAGAAGTTAAATCATCAATCAGCAATAAAAAACTCAGCAAAATCATGAACACTTATTTAAATATAATTTTCAAATAATATGCATAAAATTTAATTGTCTTTGCTGCTGGTTTCGATATCGTGAAAATAGCTAGTCTAAGAATATTATTATATGTTAATATCCATGTTTACAGCAGTTGAAACTTTGTGTACCGTAAATTCTCACCTGTGGGCTGTAGGTATCTGATGACATATCACAGCGATAGATTGTACCAGGCGTCAGAAAGGATACAAACTGGTAAAATATCTGAAAATTCCACCAGGAAATGGTCTTATAATAAAAATAAGGCCTAGATCATAATATATGGATGTTGAATACAATAATGAGTTTTTATCATAAAATAATACTACAATGTATGATCGTTTCATTTAAATTCATCTATGATGATTTATTCTAATTTTATAATCTTCGTCGAGAAAACATGAATACTAATGATCATTTCATTGAGGACAAATTACAACACATATTGTGGTATGGCCTGGCATCACTCTAACATGTGTATAACCACTTTTCATTTCATCATAAGAGAAACACTTCATGAGACACCACACAGCACTTTCTCAATTTCCAAAATATGTTGTTAAATTATAAGTACAACATAATATACTGTGGAACTTGGTTAATACGAACTCGGATAATTCGAAAACCCGGCTTAATACGAAGTACTTTGCCGGTCCCGGCCGAATCCCTCTTTTTCTTTGTTTAAAGAACTCGGATAATTCGAATTCAGAAAATTCGATGAACTCTGATAAAACGAAGTAAATTTTTGGTCCGAATGACTAAAATCATACATCAAAATGCTCTTATAACACGAAATGAGATTTTTTGGACAAAAAAAATCGCTGAAAATGCCATTTCTGTTTTTCATAAATCTGCCGTAGAACGGCATTTCAGAATATATATCTCGGTTTTATTGTTATAATTTTACAACTACCATTGACGATTTTAATATCTCTCTTGTTCACATCGTTTTACGACATAGAAGTTAGAACTGGTCTATATATACCAAGTAAAGAGATCGTCAGCAGACATAAGAACTCGCGTAATTCGAACATTCGGATAACTCAAAGTTTTATCTCGGTCCCTTCGAGTTCGTATTAACCGAGTTCCACTGTAAATTGTCACAGAAATCCGGATCTGAATGTGATTTGGTATGCAGTTTCATGAGGTTTTTAAAATAGATCAGTATAGAACTGGTGAAATGTCTTTTGTAGAAAGGCAACATTTGTTTCTTTCTCTGCACCACAGCATATCCACCACCCTGACGTCTTGGTCGAAGTTCAACATTATAATGACCTCATGTAATAGTAACATCTGTTATATATATGTTTATCATATATATATTTTATTGACCATCAAGTGTGTATCAGAAATTTGAATGTCTGTCCGGCCATCACCGGAAATTATATTGTACCTGTAGCAGTTGAAAATAAATGTTGGAAGAAGACAGACGTCTTTTTTTTTTGCACTGTAAGCGAGTCCCGACAACTACCTAATTTAAACACAACACATCACCATACATTGATGTTCCATTTCGTGCCACTTCAATAGTGTCTGCATCCCCCGTGTGTGTAGTCAATCAGATGTCAGTATTCTGTTTCATGATGTACTAACATGATATTCATTTCAAAACTTTAAGTGTATGAAATAACTTTCCATCTCAAATATAAACAGACCTTATATATTATCAAAAATACAGTCTTTGTAACAATATGGGCTAGTAACATTACCTCAGTATGTTTGCGTTTGCCCGAATAGCCTGCTATCGTCCCTACGTCCAATGGAAGCTGTGTCAGCCTAGCACCTGTACTCAAGTCATGGACAAAAAGTCGGTTCTGCAACAGTCATGAATCATTTTGTAACGAGTGATAACTTGACCATATAAATATTTTATATCTAGTATTCAATTTGCTAAGTATTAGTATTCAAAGAAATTTTCTAAATTATAATCTTTATTTAATTGTCCTACGAAAAGTCGAAAAACACAATATCTTTTTTTATGTGAGACTTATTTTGTGATTAAAGCATTATATTTTTCAGAAAAAGTGACGTCATCTTATCAATCCCAAACGAATAATGTCACATTCGAAATGTACCTTAAAGGGCGAATAACTCTATAATGCACCAAGGTGAATAACTCTATACCTTAACATCCTCGAGGTAACACAGCATGAGCTTGTTACCATTGACACACCCCGACCATTCCAGTACACTCTTCTCATCCTCCTCGACCAGCGTGGTCCAGTGTTCCTAAAAAGAAAAAAGAAATACTCCAATGGGGAAAGACTATTACATTTGATTACACAACTGGCCTGTTCAGCCATGTCATACGGCCATGCCTCAAATATCATAAGACACATGTGTAATAGCTAGCATAATAGTGGCGTCATATATGATAATGACGTTATAATCACATGATTGGCATGGAAGGCAGAAACTTCAAAATCTAAGACTTATTTTGCCAAACTTAACATATGGAAACCAAATAGGACATTGTACATTTGTTTATATTTTCATAAATAATAGGTGTATGAGCAATAGAATTTCACTCTAATGGCTACATAATATTAATTTTATTAAATGAATTATTAATAAATAACTTGACGTGCCATTCGCCTAAAGGCTCTTGGCATTTCTAATTTATTTATTGAACTTTTTTAATAAATTTCAATATTACATAGCCACTCATGTAAGATCCTCCCCGTATAGAATTGATACAATTTTGTGTAGAGGCTTTTGTTGGCTTTCACCAAGTATAAATTCCCTTGAGAACAAAAATCAAGATCATCCTCTATTAGAATTTTTTAATATTCTTTTTGAAACCAAATTGAAAGATGGACATACAGACAAACTAAGCGAACAGAATGTTCTTTTTTTCATTAAACTTGAAGTGCAAAGTGATCTTCTCCTCATGGTTAAGAAACAATTTTTACAAATTGATTTGAAAGAAAAACTACAAAAAACAACATAATGTTTCACCCAAAGGCATGATGGATCATTATCTTATGTCGAACAAGGAGATAAAATTGACACTAAAAAGTGAGAGAATGTTTCTTTTCTTTCTTCATAAAGAGTTATCTACCCCTGATTAGCAAATGTGTTCTTTTTTTAATACCTGTAAGATAAATATCATAAATATGATAAAACTACAAACTAGTCCAAACAAATGAAATTTCAAACATCTCGTAACAAAAGGGGAGATAACCTGCTAGTAAAAAGAGAGATTACGCTGTTGGTTTACATACCATATCAGGCCGAGACAAATCAATGTTGATGAGTTTGTATCTTGGAGCGTTGAGATTTGTCTTAAATGTCAGAACAGTCCCCTCATTTGTGATGTACTGAAATCAAAATTAAAACTTTTCTTTGAACTCATTCACCCCTGAAAATTCATAATGAACTGTTCCAGTCTTCTAATTAGAAGAGTCCAAATGTGTCTTCAGGGATAAATGAGTTAACATATATTCATTACTTTTACAAAGCCAGAACATTTCATTTATAGGGAAACTGATGGAGAAAATCAGCCCATACCTTAATTAATGTTAATATAACTACTGTATCAACCCAATAAACATCCAGGGCACTTAAATAATTGAAGCACAAAAGGGGACGCTTAATGGAAACAAATTTTGACTAGCCTTTCATAAAATTATTCTACAAAGTAAGCCATAAATCAATTAACTAAAGACATCAGTAAGGAAAACAACACAGTTTTCATATTTTCAGTCTGCATTTAATTTAAAGTAAGTGATATTGAAGCCTCAAAAGAGGGAGGGGCGCTAATAGGGATGTGGGTGCTTATTGTAATAATGAAATTGTGAAATAAAAAAAAAATAAATAAAAATACCTCATACTCAGCATCAAAGTTGTCAACAACCTTGACGTAAGGGAGAAGTCCGTTGATGCCATCCTTCAATCCTTCAAGGTCAACATAGAAAAGTCTGTTGACGGGGTCACAACCTTCCGAGATTGCCAAGACGAGGTATCGCCCGCACTCCGTTACTTCTGCTCCACTTAACATTATAATAATCAATTAATGAAGATCAAACATTAGTCATCTTATATCAAACAAATGGACGAGATAGCATCCGTATTCTCATTTTTGCACCACTGAACATAATATTTATATCTATTAATTCTGTCAAAAAATCCCACCTATACAAAATGTCCTTTTTAAATTTTATCTGATTTTTTTTCCAAAGACTTGCTACCCTGTCGAGCTCTAACATTCAGCTACCAGTTAGTCCACTAATAACTTCTCTCATAATTTCTAGTATACATGTATGGTTAGCAATATTAAGTAGGAGCTACATAACACACAAAAAGTGAGAATTCCTTATGTAAATAAGCTTGGCTATTTTTTCCTTTATCTCTTGCAGGGAAACTTTTGAATATTTCATGCATGAACGTTAACATACATCATCCATTTTGGGTTGTCTGTGAATTCAGCAACTAACACGTCCTCTGATTGGTTGGTTCCCAGCCTATGGTAATAAAGCTTCTGATGGAGGTTAGAGGTCGTCTCTGTGCCGTCAGATTTCCCATCTTGCTCTGGGTAGCGCTATGTTTCAATTAGGGAAGTGATTATATAATTATGATTACAAACATATAGTAGGCCTACTGTAGACTAACTTTCTTTTGCATACGATATACTTCCGCAAAAATCACAATCCATATGGATATTTGATATTATTAAGATGTGTACTCTGTCACCTTCATCATATATATATATGAATAGGCAGCATACATACACAAAGATGTGGAAAAATCTACAAACTGTCTTCAAAATGAATGTCAAAGATTGATGCTCAATGTTGATTTTGGCACTGCTCATTATACTACGCAATATTTATAATTATCTGAACTATTTTTTCAGTGTATAGTACATTAAGATATGTCCAATAAAGAAACATCCATACTTACATTATAAAAGAGGCCTTTGTTATCATGTGTCCAGGCCATGCTGGAGAATTTTACTCTTTCCAGAACGTCTGGGAGGTCTTCAGCTTTTGGTGCTTGTTTAAACTGTAAAATATGACATTCAGAAATCACATATGTCCTGTAGGACCTAGAGTCTGTATTGCTATTGTTTTCGCTACTAGTCATTTGGACTAGTAAACCCCAAAATTTTACTAGACCGATTATTTAATCACTAGTCAAAATTAAATTATGCTTCAAATTCAGTCATGATCGGTTTACAATTTTTTAACCTAATTGCAGTCTGGATGCTTTCTTGAACACAAATTTTCACAAAATGATGCATCCTGACGGAAATAATCACATAAAGAATGCACTCAAAATGTGTTGAAAAATGCAATTTACCACTGCCCTGTAAATGTAGCATTTAACGATATTAATTGAATGGGGAGCCACTAGACCTAGTTCATTACAATGTGCACTACGCTGTAAAATGTCATGGGTATCGGACTATAGTGCTTAAGGTCACAGACTGGTAGGACATAATTTTTGTCGAGGTAACATTTTTATAATTTTATATAAAAAAGACATAAACCATGTTTGCAAAATGTTAGAATTCTACTTTACTCCATATATATATATTATTAATATTATTTTTTATTCATTTTTGTCATGATCAAGAATACCCCCAAAAGCTAAATCTTTTACAAATAACATTACAAAAACACCTTGCAAATCTTCTTGTTAGATCTTAATACATGTTTCATTGAATGTAATAAAAGATGCTCTAGCATCAACAGACCATAAACAGTACTGTATTCATCATTTGGACAATAATTATAGTTGAATCATGTATACATTTTGTATGTCTAATTAATACAAAAATAAATATGAAATAATTTCTTTTGCTTTTGTTGTCTGCGCAATCAGTCCCTCATTCCATACAGGGCTTAATGCCATGGATTTTTTTGGGAAGCAATTACATTTAATTACTTTTAATACTTTTATATTAAAGTAAAATAAGAAGCTCAAACTTTGAGTTAGTAGTGTAAAGTAAGTAACTTT
The DNA here is from genome assembly GCA_004382745.1 of Argopecten irradians irradians. Classification (NCBI taxonomy): domain Eukaryota; kingdom Metazoa; phylum Mollusca; class Bivalvia; order Pectinida; family Pectinidae; genus Argopecten; species Argopecten irradians. The sequence goes on from SAYR01069973.1 coordinate 477,058, forward strand.
TGTAAAGAAAACTACAAATTCATCTGTTCCTGTCTTTGATCAGCAAAAATACCATTCTTCAATGGCGGAGCATCTTTAATGAGATTTTTACATAAAAGGTTCAAACTTTCACAGACAAATATAATGTTCCTTTCATATAATACCTTAATGGTTATCCAGTCAGATCCACTCTGACTGAGACCGTATGCGAAGTATTGTCCATTTTCAGAGAAGGCAGTACCTCTCAGTGAGATAGTCCCATCTTCAGACAGTGTATTAGGATCTAGGAACACTCGAGCCTCTCCGTCCACTGATTCTTGTACAAACAGGACACTGTGATACATTAGAAACAAATGGATTAGTCAAAACAAGAACAGCTGACATCCAGGAAGCCAACTGATGTCCCTCTACCCTAACATCCACCCCCTTGTAACAAAGGGGCACAACTTTGAACAAGAGGCCCAAGGGCCTTATAATAATTAATGGTCATCTGATTAGCTTGGCACCGCTAGAGCTTGAGAATAAGTTCAAAATGTGATTAAAAGATGGCGGCTATGACAGCCATCTTGGAAATTGGATCAACCCGAAAAATAGCAAGACTTTCTTGAGGCCATGTCTGGATCATTTCAACCAAGTTTCAGCTAAACTGTACCAGTAAAACTTGAAAAGTTCAAAATGTGAAAAGTTTACGCAGGTAGACAGCGCACGTGTATGGTGCATGGCGAAAATTAATGACTACTTATATACATGTATGTATACCAACCTGCATACCCTTTGTGTCAGATTACCTAACAAGAGATCCCAGAGGGATCTTGGAGCCAACCAAATATTGATCTATGTCTGACAATTGACAGATTGATCTTTTCTATACATTTCAAACTTCAACTACTAAAATCCAAGATGACGGACTGGTGGCCATCTTGTTGATAAATTGGTCCCAAAACGCAATATGCACAACTAGCTATAGGGCACTAGGGGAACAAACATATGAAATTTGAGAATGATCCCTTTAGCACTTTCTGAGAAATAGCGATAACAAACTTTAACTATCAAAATCCAAGATGGCTACCTGGTGACCATCTTGTAGACCAAACGATCCCAATATGCAAAATGCACAACTAGGGCCATAAGAAAACATATGAAATTTGAGAATGATCCCTTTAGTACATTATGAGAAATAGCAATAACAAACATTAACTATCAGAACTATCAGTTTTCAATTTCTGAAGCTTTAAAACCTCTGTATTATTTTTATGAGATATGAACATGTATTCATAAACAAATTGTGACATATTTAGTGCCAACAATATTTTTACATTATTGTTTAAACTTTATTCAATTCCCCTCTATGTTATTGTTCTGTGTACCAAATCTTATCAAAATTTGTCCAGTGGTTTAGGAGGAGTTTGCCAGAAAAACTTGTGTCTACAGACAGATGGATGGAAAGACAGACAACCTGATTTATTGCGGATGGTATAATAATTACTAATTATAACAAGTCTCCATGTTCTTACCTCTGATTCTGTAGGCCTGAGTTGTGGTAGTAATAGTAGTTGTCTCCCCTTTTGTAAGGACAACTAAACTTGGGATAATCCCACATTTCTTTGATCCTTTAAAAACAAGCAAACAAATAAATATTAACTAACCTCTATTTCAGTGCAAAGATGTATAAAAAGATGCTAATTAAGTACAAAATGTCCTGAATTTCAATCAATTTATTGATAACAATAAATGATAGAGCAATTTAGTGATAAATTTTGTAGATTCATATTCAAAATTGATCATCGGAATTAGTGTTGGTAATCGGTTAAGATTTCATAACCGATGATTGGATAAAATTGGTTAGTGTGTATCAATTTTCCATTATTAATCGTTACTCTTTTGTTATGTAATTTCTTAGAAATGTAAGTTATTTTCAACGATGGCATGAATTTTATTGATATCTTTTATCAAAATATGTCATATTTGGACATACCCCAGTTGGTTTTTTTTAGTTTTTTTTTAACATTTTCAAATTTTCAGTCGCTTAAGATGTTACCCAACAAAAGAACTATTAACAAAATTCTTGACAAAAAGCAAAAATACAATAATCTTCAAATTCAATTTACATACTTTGATAACATTGACTTTTAAAACTCAATATGAGTGAAACAATGTAAATGTTAATTGGTCTATATGAAATAAAAAGCTTCACGATATCAATGGCCGCCATTTTATTTTCATACTAACTTTATTCTGTACAGTTCTTATCTATCTAATTTGTTATCAGATTGACTCAAGTCAATGTTACAATATTTATTGATGGACTAATTAGACCTACCTAGCATATATGTATGTTATATTTGTTTTAACAGTAGGTTGGTAAGAAGTCATTGCTAAAGAGAGAAATGGCATTAACTCTCTCTACTCTCTAAATGAAAATGAAAGTGGAATTCCCACTTTCTGTTTTAATACCGATCATCATGTTGATACATCATAATCGATTAATCGAAATTGGTTGTCTTTTCAATTAGACATTAATTATAATGGATCATTGGGACAACACTAATCGGAATGCATAAGTCATATTGATCAATGATACATTATACCCGGTAATCAATTTTCAAATGTAGGAAATAATTGTTAAGGAGATTAAAGAATTAAACACTTTCAAAATTTTTTGATTATGTATTAATAATCAAATTTTTTTTATCACTACTATTGATCAGCAGACTTATAACTGTAAATTTTATTTATTTTGCATGAACTGCAAAACAAGTTATATAACTTATACAATAACTTTCCATGGCTCGGATGAATTGCCTTAGCTTACAGAAAGGGAAAAGGAGGGTATTTTTTAGGAATCAACCGCACCTGGAATGAAGCTTGTCTCTGATAGGACACTGGTCAAGGTAAGGCTTGGATAAATCGTTCTGAGCATCGACAAAAGCTTTGGTTTCCTCAGAATCTGGATCTTCCAGCCATCTATAGGGATCAGCTATCTGAAACAGGAAATTCCTAGATTAACTTTCAATAAATGAAGATATTATAAGGACACAGCCCTTTAAGTGGAAAGGTAACACATGTATACATGAAATATAAGATATCCCCTATCTTCAACATTCTGGCCTGCGCACTGACAGCTCAAGATTCAAATACAGATCCTTATCATCTCTACGTTTGATAAAAGGATCTGACAACATCCCATTAGGGGTCACGTTCTGGTGCCCTTTGGAAATTACCAATCAAATTACTGTTGCCAGAATCTTGTCTTGGGTCGAAACAGTTTGAAAAAGCTGTCAGAAGTGTTTTTGTGCATAAAGTCACCTTGACCAAAGAGCACAACAAAGCTAAATGTATATGTATACTGGGACTAATGGAGTTATCAAATGACATATCAATGGGTAGAAAATTCATTTGATCTGAAGTACATGTGCACATGGTAAAAAGGTCCTCAGAACATGACCCCTCTAGCTATGGGATGTTGTCAGATCCTCTATTGAACAGAGTGGTTATAAGTATCTGTATTTTAATCAGATTGTTGTAGATTTGGATTCATATAGAGGATTGTGGGTAAAAATCGCAAATGATACATGATGCTTTGCAATAAACTCATCATATTTCCTAACAGGTCAAACATAGAGAAGTAAGTGTTTCCAAATGTATCGACCAATCAGTGTCTCAGATTACTCGTTACTCGCTTGAAAGCTCAACTTCCATTCCGACCGGAGCTGATGCCTCATATCATCAAATTTGTTTCCTGTTTCTTAAGATAATGAAAAAACAACACAGAAATAAAAAAAAATATTTAACTTATACAGAAAGTCGTGCGTCAGCAATTTCTTCCGACTCTTTTGTCACTTCACAATGCGTACTTTCTATTAATACGAATCAACATCTTCCGTATTTTTGTATTTAAGGGAAGATTATTACGAGAGAGACATCGGTTATCTAATGCTTTTTCTGAAATAATCAAATAAAGCTTGCATCAAACAACGACTGGCCATCGTGTAGGTAGGTAATACTGACACCGTTAATCCCTTAATTACTGAAAGGCTTAAAAATTGATACAACACCTGTATAAACACAGGTTGTGAGCTATTATCCGTGCAGTCGGTGCTAGGGGTGACTATTGAGCAAAATCTTACAATTGCGATAGTATTGCGATATTCATAATGACTATTGCAATAGTATTGCGATATTGACAAACTATTGCGATAGTATTGCGATAGTTAAACTACATAGTTTTCCTGTCATTTAATTTCAAATCGATATTCAGTGATTGTAAATGTAGTTGTTATTGTTGTTTATGTTTGCGGTCATTGTCAATAATGTTTGTTGGCTAACTGGTATTGACATATCTTTGGTAATAAATTAAATATTCAAACACATCCATGTTTCTGTGTCTTATTATTTATTGATACAAAACTAACTGACCACAAGTGTAACATTACACTACAAACCACAAAAAAGTGAAAAAAAACCTGACATCTTCATGATCACCTTAGATGTTTTGTATAAAATGTCCTACTGTTAATAAAAAAAAATTAACACAAACAAGGTCAGGAATTGCAATTCATTCCAGTCTTATGCAGGATGCCAGTTCTTTTTTAAGAATATGAGCCTGTCAACATGCTCAGATTTTAAAGCTGATCGTTGGGCAGTGACTATATCCCCGGCAGTGGAAAACACCCTTTCTGAGGGCACGGAAGTGGCTGGAATACTCAAGTATTTTTTGGCAAGATTGGCCAAAAGTGGGAACTTCTCACAATGGGTAGACCACCAAATCAATGGATTACTGTCAGTAGGGATAGGGGGTTCTGTTTTGTAAGCCTTTACTTCACTTTCAACCTGATCTTCAATAGATCTGGGTTTCTCCACTTTTAAGATATAAATGTCACCTAAAAGGCTTGACACAGCACTCGCTGGTTTGGGGGATTTGTTTTCCGTGGTTCCCGGTTCCAGTTTAATAACTTTTTCCGGAATGACTGGTTCCTCATTTTCTGATGATGGTAATTCTAGTACCCGAGGGAGTTCAGGTGTAACTGTACTGGATGATTCCCCAGACTCCATTTTAACAACATGCCTCTCCTGCACACTTTTCCCAAGTTCGATTGCCTGCAATTCCAGTTGATGGAAAGCTTCCAGTCTCTCTTGATCGGAGAGGAACGGCATGGTTTTGAAACGTGGGTCTAAGAGAGTTGCTCTTGTCAAAATGTCAGTGTTGTTCTTGTATCGACCAGCAAGATCATTAACCACAGCGCGTTTAACAGCCTGAGTAATGCTATCATCATTCTCTTGTTCCAACATGAGGCTGTTTAAAAGCTGATACTGAAGGGGTCTAATAATTGATAAGGTGGGCAGTGTCTCTTCACATAATGCAATAGTTGCTGTTTTAAGAGGAGATAGAACTTTTACTAGTTCTTCAGCATCTTCAATGTCACTTTCAGTAAGTGTGGATATGTCCTTTTCTTTGCCTCTCAATTCTCTGCAAGTAAGTGCAGCATACACTGCAGACTGCTGCTCTAGGAACCGGCTAGCCATGTCCAGAGCTGAATTCCAACGTGTTTGTACATCGATTGAATACTTATGGCGTGGTAATTGCAAAAGTATTTGTTTCTCATGCAGTTTGTTGGTGGCTATCGAACTACGATGAAAATACCCTACAATGCGTCTCATTCTTCCTAAGAGACGTGCTACCTTAGGGATTTTCAAGGCTTTACCAAATGCTAGATTTAGCGTATGTGCATAACAACCAATATGACAGGAAATGCCTGCCTCCTTTGCAGCCAAAATCATATTGGATGCGTTGTCTGTTACAAGTGATGGGTCATCAGAAGGTAGATTCCATTCCAAAATGGCTTCCTTTAAAACTGCAGCAATGTTTACCCCTGTATGGCTCTCGGGCATTACACGAGTCTGCAAAATAGCATAAAATATAGCATGATATTCATTTTTTTTTTTTTTTTTTTTGTATTTTATAGATTTACAAGCTTAATTTAAATTCATTACTTTTAATACTTTATATATTTTTACATTCTTTTTCTTAAAGTTTATTTGTAGAGTCAGTATTAACACTGTATAATTTTTACACATCTTACATTTACTTGTATTGACTTTTTCAATTCAAGTTATTTCAGAAGTTCTATTTTTACGTTTTAAATGTTATTTTATAAATGAAATAAACTTATTTACAGTTCATTTGGACCGTAAATAGTGTATAAATTTATTAAAATAAAATATATCTATTCAATTCCTTACAAATGAAATGTTAACAAGATTCTAGAAAATACAATAAATGGTCAAATATCATTTATATTTATGAATTAACATAAAATTACAAACCTGTAGTACAAAGTTTTTCATTTCCCATTTCTCATTGATGTGGGAACTTGTCACCGTCACATAGGATTCTGTGCCACAACTTGTCCATCCATCAGTTGTCAGTGAAACGGAGACAGCATTTCTCAGTTCGGTTTTAACTCTTTCCTTTACACTATTAAATAACTCGGGCACTGCATTTTCAGAAAAATATTGCCTGGATTGAACTCTATATCTTGGCTCTAGCACAGACAACATGTGTTTAAACCCCATGTTTTCAACAACACTGTAAGGACGCAAGTCCTTTACAATAAAGTGTGTGATTGAATCTGTTATTGCTTTGGATCTGCTGGATGTAGATTCAAGTTTTTTACCAAAAAAGGCAATGACGTTTGGTCGGTTTGGCGTGGTAGTTTGACTACAGCTTGCGTCAGGTATGCAGCTTTCTTTGAAGATCTCAGATTTTGTTTTGTTTATGTTTATTGATGGGTGTTTTCGCCGAATGTGGTCCGTAAGATTCGTCATGTTTCCACTATACTTCAGTATCACCCGGCACAATCGACATCCTACACGGGTTTTGTTCGTTTCTGTACCATTTTGAACGAATCCAAAGTTAACCCAAACGGCAGACTTCGCCTTCTTGTTGTCAACAAACGTGATTTCATTGCCGTCTGACATGTCTGTGTTGATGATGTTACATGCGCGCAGACTGATTGCG
>SAYR01069973.1:488103-516284 GCA_004382745.1 Argopecten irradians irradians
TAAATACATATAAATGTGTTTCTAGTATCTATCTCCCTATTGACAGAATTAAAAGTTATTAAGATTACCCGATGCTTATGATTACAGAATTATATGCCACAACGGATGTAATTTCGAAAAAAAAAAACCTGTTATAAATTGATGATGAGAATAATTAAACTTCCTTTTATTTTCACCTCTTCTTGTCAATCATAACACTATAATGTATAATATATTAATATAACCTGTGTCTATGGTCATGCAGGCTACATCATAGTTATGTAAAAATGATTTTTATAAGGAAGATATTTCGAAGGTATTTTACAGAAACATATAAAATATTATATATATATGTATATTATTTATATACATATAAATGTGTTTCTAGTTATATCTCTTTATTGAACAGAATTAAAAGTTATTCAGATTACCCGATGCTTATGAGATACAGAATTATATGCCATAAAGGGTGTAAAAACCTGTTATAAATAGGCATACAGGCTACTTTTAATGATATTTTCTATCTTTAACTCTGACAATTGACAGAGATTCTATTTTCCTATGGAATGTAATACCATAACTTTAAAAGCATTAATGCAATATGATTTAATCTATTTACATATATGTAGGATTACAGCGAGAGGAGAAAATATAGCAGCCAGACCAGGATTTAAACCCAGCACATCCGTACACTAGCCTAATGCTCAACCACTGAGCATTGATGATGACCCCAGCCAGACCGATCCTGCTACACTCCTCCCTCCTTTTTCAGAGATTTCTCTCTCGAAGAGCAATAACATATACAATGTAAGAACCATTATACAACCACCATGGGTATTTAGTTGGATGCAAAGTTTGTAACAGCTAGGAGAGGAGAAAAATGTAGCAACCAGGAAATGAGTCAAATGTTGCCAGAAATTCTGGAAATAGTAGAATCAAATACTTTTCATAGATGTTTGTTTGTTTGATTAATTAACGTCCTAATAACAGCCTTATGGTCATGTAAGGACGGCCTCCCTGCTGATGCAGTGTGTTGCGTGTATGTTGCGCGAGGTGCGTTGTTTTGGGAGACTGCGTATATTCGTGTTGTGTCCTTCTTGTGTAGTGAAACTGTTGCCCCTTTTTATAGTTGCTATATCACTGAAGCATGCCGCCGAAGACCACCAGGCAACACACCCCACCCGGTCACATTATACTGACAACGGGCAAAACCAGTCGCCCACTCCCGTTATGCTGAGCGTTAAAGCAGGAGCAGAAACTACCACTTTTATAGACTTTGGTGTGTCTCGGCCAGGGACCAGAACCCAGAGCCTTCCCTCACAGGGCAAGCGCTCAACCATAGGCCAAAAGTGAGGTAGGTGTCAAGTTGAGACTCTAGGAAGAGCAAAGTAATTTAGGGAGAAAGAAAAGATAAGATCCTAAATTTAGTCGCCTTTTACGATCATGCAAATAGGGGGCAGCAGGATACAATTCTTACGCCCTACCTGCAGATAGAAAGGTCTTAATATAGGTCCTTTACAAAAAATTGTGAATTATATGACCCTCGGGTCTATTGTTTCTCCCTTGGGACTAGGGTCAAGTTTACTATAGTTTATGTAGGAAAAACACATTTATGAGCAATTTTTTATCAATTTTCATAGGAAATGAGTTCAAAACTTTTTTAGAATTATTAGCCTGAGATAGCATTTTAACACCATATCCCATATTAGTCCTGGCTGCCCCCTGGGGGCAGAGGAAGGTGGGCAAAAAAGGTCAAATAGGCTAAAAACATCAAAAATCTTCTTCTAAAATTCTTGAAATGGTAGAATTCAAATACACTTTATAGATGAAAATATATAGTGTTTACATTATGTATATGTCTTTAATTAATTGTTCATTATTTATTCAAACTCAGTGGCTTATAAGCCATGGGCCTCTGTATATTTATTAATAAGCTAAATATTTTTTTAGTTGGAATTCAACAAATTAGCTGATCTATAATTCTTTTTATCTGACATAGATTTAGTTAATTTTTCAAACTTGATTTATATAGTTACTAGCTGTGTAGTGGAATTTGAATGCGTCAATTATCAGTAGAGCATTAGGCAAGTGTTTCAGAGGTCCTGAGTTTGAATCCTAGTGTAGCTGCTATTGCAAAATGGGCGAGTTTACCAACCCTGCTTCAAAGCTTGGGAGTTATACTTAAGCTTGTCATTTCTGCTTGTCAAAGGATGGGGGATATCTTATAGAAATATTTTTGTGGTGATCATGAATTTTGTTTGAAACAGTATTATTAACTATACCTATTGTTCGACAAGATGTAAAAGAAATTGCAAAAATAAGATTATCTTCTCATAAATTAAATGTAGAATCCGGTAATATAGAAATTATCAAATATAGAAAGACATGTGCACAGTCGAAAAAATGTTATACCGTATGTTGTGAAAGATAATGGACATTGAAGACGAGGTACCAATCTCATGATTATATATATATGCCAATTAATTTCTCAGATATTAGAAACCGTTTTATCAAAAAATATTACCATAAAAAGCCTAGGCTGGCCAAATTTATTCACATCTGGAAACAAGAGAATAATAAAAAAAATTATCTAATTTAGGAAAATTCATAGTTTTGGCCATGAAAAAAAATTGACTAAATTTATACGTTTAAAAACAAATGTAGAAAACACCCTTTACACTAGTAGCCATGGGTCTTTGCCTGGTGTTTGGTGTATCTGTACTACGTACAAATATATATGTGTGTCGTGTGTGTTAAATATCTATGTGATTAAGTTTGTTTGCATTGATATATATATATTAATTGCACTTTTTTCTGATGAACCGTAAGGTTTCAAGGAAAAATAAAAAAGAATTTGAGAATTGAGAAAAAATCATATCGGAGTGTAGAATGGACTATTGATCGATCATTGGACCAGATACAAGCTCAATCAGTTAAAGGCATCTGGCTAGTGTTTGGAGGTCCCGGGATCAAAAACCCAGTCTAACTGCTACATTTTCTTACTTCTCCTGTTACAAACTTTCATAATTGACCAGATCGCAAGAGTTAATATAAGCCACGCCTCGCGCTCACAAACGCACATGTTTCTATTTAATGTCGGAGTAAACATATGTAGCACACACAATACAAAATGCGAAATCAGTGCGGTTTGTTTGACAGCCGTGATCTGTCAATTACACACTTTATGTTCATAAAAGAGTTCGATGATAGCATGAGATTTAGAATAGCCGTAAAATGTTTGACAATTATTTGTTGTTAATATATTTTATATATAACTTGCAAGTCCAACCATTATTTTCTACCCCCAGCATAAGTTTTGATAGGTAGAATATTTATAACTCTGATCTGTCAGAGTTAACTTCCCTTAATCTGTTTACACTCCGTCAGTAACTGGTAGATCAGATTGTTTAGCATCATGTCCAGATCCATTTTTTCATCCTAATTCAATTTGACAGATGCTATTAAATATCTGTATGTCTTATTATTGTATTTATCTGACACATGTCTTTTTACCTTTAAAAATTTTGAATTTGATTTCTAGTTTATTATTATTTTCAGGAACAATGTCTGATATGATGCGAGATTGAATCTGATGACTTACCAAAGTCAGAAATAGATGTCAATAGGAAATTGACCAATTCCATGTTCCTCACAAACTACAGAAAATAACAAGGAGTCAGGAGAAGCCTTCAGGAATGAATTCTACTCTAGGAATCAATAGGAAAGGAATTTCTGTAAAGTGACAGAAGAAGAAATTAAAGACTCATCATCATGATCAAGAGTCAACAAATCTAAATCACCTCATCAGGAGGTAAGAGAAAATATTTATCTCAGGTCTATAAGGAGGCAACAGAAGAAAAACTTGTCCAGAAGAGTCCAGAGATGAAAAGGAAAAAAAGAGAAAAAGGACAGTCAAGAGTAACAGAAGAAAAGTTACCTCATGATCTGAAAAATCAGTGGAAGTTAAGTCACGCGATGAAAAGTTAGGTGAGGGGCCGAAATTCTGCAAGTTCTCTGTCCTGTTCAGTCCTCTAGCTACAGAAATGGCTCGAACTCCCAATAGACACCGTGAATTTCCAATTTTGTGTCCCACCCATCTACTCCCCTTTAATACTTTTTCCTTCTATTTGAAAAAGCTATCCATTTAATCGAATCAGAATTTCAAAGCATTGCTTAAGTTCAATTGAATGAGATAATAATTAAACTTCCTTTTATTTTCACCCTTTTGTCAATCATAACACTAAATGTATATATTAATAACCTGTGTCATGGTCATGCAGATGACATCATAGTTATGAAAATGATTTTTATAAGGAAGATATTTCGAAGGTATTTACAGAAACATAAAAATATATATATTTAAATACATATAAATGTGTTTCTAGTATCTATCTCCCTATTGACAGAATTAAAATAAAGTTATTAAGATTACCCGATGCTTATGATTACAGAATTATATGCCACAACGGATGTAATTTCGAAAAAAACCTGTTATAAATTGAATGAGATAATAATTAAACTTCCTTTTATTTTCACCCTTCTGTCAATCATAACACTCAATGTATAATATTAATAACCTGTGTCATGGTCATGCAGATGACATCATAGTTATGAAAATGATTTTTACAAGGAAGATATTTCGAAGGTATTTACAGAAACATATAAATATATATATATGTATATATTTATGTACATATAAATGTGTTTCTAGTATCTATCTCCCTATTGACAGAAATAAAAGTTATTAAGATTACCCGATGCTTATGATTACAGAATTATATGCCATAAAGGGTGTAAAAACCTGTTATAAATAGGCATACAGGCTACTTTTAATTTGATATTTTCTATCTTTAACTCTGACAATTGACAGAGATTCTATTTTCCTATGGAATGAATACCATAACTTTAAAGGCATTAATGCAATACAATTTAATCTAATTACATATATGTAGGTATTACAGGAGAGGAGAAAATATAGCAGCCAGACCAGGATTTAAACCCAGCAAATCCGTACACTAGCCTAATGCTCTACCACTGAGCATTGATGATCGACCCAGCCAGACCGATCCTGCTACACTCCTCCCTCCTTTTTCAGAGATTTCTCTCTCGAAGACAATAACATATACAATGTAAGACCATTATACAACCACCATGGGTATTTAGTTGGATGCAAAGTTTGTAACAGCTAGGAGAGGAGAAAAATGTAGCAACCAGGAAATGAGTCAAATGTTGTCAGAATTATCAGTATGAGATGGCCATTAAATATTAACAAATTTTCTATGACTGACCCTCAGGGGCTTTAGGAGCAGGGTCAAATTGGCTAAATCTTCAAAAATCTTCTTGTGAAATTCTGGAAATAGTAGAATCAAATACTTTTCTTAGATGTTTGTTTGTTTGATTAATTAACGTCCTATTAACAGCTATGGTCATGTAAGGACGGCCTCCCATGTATGCAGTGTGTTGCGTGTATGTTGCGCGAGGTGCATGTTTTGGGAGACTGCGGTATATTCGTGTTGTGTCTTCTTGTATAGTGGAACTGTTGCCCTTTTTATAGTGCTATATCACTGAAGCATGCCGCCGAAGACACCAGGCAACACACCCCACCCGGTCACATTATACTGACAACGGGCAAACCAGTCGTCCCACTCCCGTTATGCTGAGCGTTAAGCAGGAGCAGAAACTACCACTTTTATAGACTTTGGTGTGTCTCGGCCAGGGGACAGAACCCAGAGCCTTCCTCACAGGGGCGAGCGCTCAACCATAGGCCAAAAGTGAGGTGGTGTCAAGTGAGACTCTAGGAAGAGCAAAGTAATTTAGGGAGAAAGAAAAGATAAGATCCTAAATTTAGTCGCCTTTTACGATCATGCAATAGGGGCAGCAGGTACAATTCTTACGCCCTACCTGCAGATAGAAAGGTCTTATATAAGGTCCTTTACAAAAATTGTGAATTATATGACCCTCGGGTCTATTGTTTCTCCCTTGGGATAGGGTCAAGTTTACTATAGTTTATGTAGGAAAAACACATTTATGAGCATTTTTTTATCAATTTTCATAGGAAATGAGTCAAACTTTTTTAGAATTATTAGCCTGAGATAGCATTTTAACACCATATCCATATTAGTCCTGGCTGCCCCCTGGGGGCAGAGGGGTGGGGCCAAAAAAGGTCAAATAGGCTAAAACATCAAAAATCTTCTTCTAAAATTCTTGAAATGGTAGAATCAAATACACTTTATAGATGAAAATATATAGTGTTTACATTTATGTATATGTCTTTAATTAATTGTTTCATTATTTATTCAAACTCAGGTGGGCTTATAAGGCCCATGGGCCTCTTGTATATATATAGTATATTAGTGAATCAATAGCTGATCTATAATTCTTTTTATCTGACATAGATTTATTTAATTTTTCAAACTTGATTTATATAATTACTAGCTGTGTAGTGGAATTTGAATGGGTCAATAATCAGTAGAGCATTAGGCAAGTGTTCAGAGGTCCTGAGTTTGAATCCTAGTTTAGCTGCTATTGCAAAATGGGCGAGTTTACCAACCCTGCTTCAAGCTTTGGGAGTATACTTAAACATTGTCATTTCTGCTTGGGCAAAGGATGGGGGATATCTTTATAGAAATATTTTTGTGGTGATCATGAATTTTGTTTGAAACAGTATTTAACTATACCTATTGTTCGACAAGATGTAAAAGAAATTGCAAAAATAAGATTATCTTCTCATAAATTAAATGTAGAATCCGGTAGATATAGAAATTATCAAATATAGAAAGACATGTGCACAGTCGAAAATGTATACCGTATGTTGTGAAGATAATGACATTGAAGACGAGTACCATCTCATGATTATATATATATGCAATAATTTCTCAGATATTAGAAACCGTTTTATCAAAAAATATTACCATAAAAAGCCTAGCATGGCCAAATTTATTCAACATCTGGAAACAAGAAATAATAAAAAAAATTATCTAATTTAGGAAAATTCATAGTTTTGGCCATGAAAAAAAGACTAAATTTATACTGTTTAAAACAAATGTAGAAACACCCTTTACACTAGTGTAGCGGTCGTGCTGGTGTTTGGTGTATCTGTACTACGTACAATATATATGTGTGTCTGTGTGTTAAATATCTATGTGATTAAGTTTTGTTGCATTGTATATATATATTAATGCACTTTTTCTGATGAACCGTAAGGTTCAAGAAAATAAAAGAATTGAGAATTGAGAAAAAATCATATCGGAGTGTAGAATGGACTATTGATCGATCATTGTGACCAGATACAGCTCAATCAGTAAAGCATCTGGCTAGTGTTTGGAGGTCCCGGGATCAAAACCCAGTCTAACTGCTACATTTTCTACTCTCCTGTTACAACTTCATATTGACCGATCGCAAGATGTAATATAGCCACGCCTCGCGCTCACAAACGCACATGTTTCTATTTAATGTCGGAGTAAACATTGTAGCACACACAATACAAAATGCGAAGTCATGTGCGGTTTGTTTGACAGCCGGTGATCTGTCAATTACACACTTATGTTCATAAAAGAGTTCGATGATAGCATGATTATTTGAATAGCCGTAAAATGTTTTACAATTATTTGTTGTTAATATTATTTTATATATAACTTGCAGCTCAACCATTTTTTCTACCCCCAGCATAAGTTTTGATAGGGTAGAATATTTATAACTCTGATCTGTCAGAGTTACTTCCCTTAATCTGTTTACACTCCGTCAGTACTGGTAGATCAGATTGTTTAGCATCATGTCCAGATCCATTTTGCTTCATCCTAATTTCATATTTTGACAGATGCATTAATATCTGTATGTCTTATTATTGTATTATCTGACACATGTCTTTTTACCTTTAAAAATTTTGAATTTGATTTCTAGGTTTTATTATTATTTTTCAGGAACAATGTCTGATATGATGGAGATTGAATCTGATGACTTACCAAAGTCAGAAATAGATGTCAATAGGAAATTGATAATTCCATGTTCCTCACAAACTACAGAAAATAACAAGGAGTCAGGAGAAGCTTCAGGAATGAATTCTACTCAGGAATCAATGGAAAGGAATTTCTGTAAAGTGACAGAAGAAGAAATTAAGACTCATCATCAAGAGTCAACAAATCTGAAATCACCTCATCAGGAGGTAAGAGAAAAATTATCTCAGGTCTATAAGGAGGCAACAGAAGAAACTTGTCCAGAAGAGTCCAGAGATGAAAAGGAAAGAAAAGAGGAAAAGGACAGTCAAGAGTTAACAGAAGAAAAGTTACCTCATGATCTGAAATCAGTGGAAGTTAAGTCACTGGATGAAAAGTTAGGTGAGGGGCTGAGTTCTGCAAGTTCTGTCTCTAGCTCAGAGCAATCTATGTCTTATTTGAGTGATTCAAAGATATCACCAAGTGTGAGAGTGGAGAAAGAGTTGTCAGTAACAGAGACACCATCATTACAAGGCCCAAAGGAGTCCGATCCAATCGCTTTAGATTCCAGTTACGAATATTATACCCTCGAAAGTATACTATCCAATCCACAGTTGATCATACCGTTTGATGAAGAAGATGATGAGTATGATTTAGAATTTCCAGAAACCGATTTTTACAGAATTGATATGCTACGTAACAGTGCGCAGCCCAAATCTGTACCAGAGCCATATCCGAGAGCTAGTTTAACACATAACACTTTCTGTACAGTTTGTTGCGAGGAAACAAGCGTTAGAAAACGCTTGTGCTGCAGTGTACCTGTTTGTGATTCTTGTATGCAGAAATTTATTGAGGAAAACGTCAGCAATGGTACTGTAGCTATAAAATGTATAGGCCTTTGTGATTCATTTGTACATCGGGACGAAATCCTTAACATACTACCTATAGAACTGAAGGAGAAATACTACAGATTTCTTGTCGATGCTAATCATGACCCTATGGTAAAAACATGCCCACAGTGTTCAACTGTTTACAACATGACAAAAGATGAACTAAAATCGACAAGAAAAAAGGCCAAAGGTCAACGATCAAATGTGACCTGTCCGAAATGTGACCTGGTGTGGTGCTTTCCTTGCCATGCTCCTGCCCATCAGGGAATTACTTGTAAAGAGTTCTCCAAGGGAGACAAGATGTTAAAATCCTGGGCAAAGTTGAAGTTAAGAGGCTGTGATGTCAATGCACAAAAGTGCCCCAAGTGTAAGGTAGGTACATTTTTTTACCCCTGAAGTCACATTTGGGCTCTTCTCATGCAAAGGATGTAGCAGTTCATTATGGATTTTCGGGGGTGAATGAGTTTAAATCAATTGAAAAATTTTTGTTTATTAACTTTCTTGCTTCATTTCCATTCTTGGCCATTCGTTTTTGATAAAGGTAAACACTAAAACACAGATGCAGGGGCTTCATTTTTGTAAAAAACAAAAATGATGACTTGATCACTATTACTACATTGTATTATTATGTAATGACTATATATAGAAAATACATTATTATGATTAGTATCTTACAATACAAGGTTTATTTTGGTGCGATGTATACTTCCCGTGTCAGGAACCAAATATTATAAGATACTAACTGTGTGGTCTGTTTATCCTACAATCATTGAGACATCAATTGAAAGCAATGCAAATTGCCAGTCATTTGGTTTCAATCGAAGCGAGATGCTTCTTTAAATTTGATGTGGATGAAAGGATTCAATCACTAAACCATACTAGACTGAAAAGTGGACCCTCAGTAATCCGGACACCTTCATTCCCAGCGTAAACTTCCCGGATTATGAATTCGCCAGTTTTTAGTCAATTTTAAAATTGTCATGTAGGAGTTACTCCCCTTGACTTTGGAATCGATGATAAGTTTTTTATGTATTTGTATTTGTACTAATATTGATAATTCGTTTGTTATGTTTTAAAGTTGGTTTTTTTTTTCATATTATTAAAATATTATGTTAACAATAAAAAAAAAACATTTGTCTTGTTTTAAAAGATGAAAGCAAAAGCTATTGTTGTACATATACCACTCTTGATCTGTCATACGTAAATTATTTGGCCACAAATATCCTTGGGGGAAAGGGAACAGAACTTGTATATATTTTGACCCTGACCCCTCGGAGCAGGAGGGGCGGGGCCCAATAGGGGAAATTAAGGTAAATACTTTAAATCGCTACTTGTCCTGGAGTTTTGCATGGATTGTAACTAAATTTGGCATGCACAAACATCCTTTGGAGAAGGGGAACAGAACTTGTATATATAGGGGAAATAGATGGTAATCCTATAAATGGCTACTTGTCCTATATAGAGTTCTCCATGGATTGTAACCAAATTTGGCCACAAACATCCTTTGGGGAAGGGGAACAGAACTTGTATATATTTTGGCTCTGACCCCCCGGGGACAGGAGGGCGCTGCGGGGCCCAATAGGGAAAATTAAGGTAAATACTTTAAATCACTTCTCTTAGAGTTCTGCATGGATTGTAACCAAATTTGGCCACAAACAGCCTGGGGGATGGGGAAGGGAAACAGAGTTTGTATAAATTTTGGAAAATGTGTCATCATTTTTTAGCGGGACTGAATGATGTTTTCTCAACTGAAGGTTGAAATCAGAAAATGTGACGTCAGATGTGGAACAAATTCACATGAACGTATTGACAGATAAAGCATTTCATATTGACAGATATAGAGCACAAGCTAAGTTTATCCGGCAGTAGGTGTATTCGTCAGTATGTGGGATAGTTGCAGGATAAATATATATATATGTAATTTGCAGCCTGTTTTGATGCTCAGACATTGTAAATATATGTACATGTTTATATCCAACTTGCTTCCTTCATTTCCATTCATGGCTATTCATTTTTGATATATGAAAAATTGAAAACTAGAAAAACATGCAGAGCTTTAAATTTTGGTCATTACTATTATGCTATGTAACTGTCACTTTTACAGGTATTTATTGAGCGGAATGGAGGCTGCAGCCACATGACTTGTAAGCACTGTGGTACAAATTTCTGCTATAAATGTGGTGAGCGTTACATCACCAGTCGCTGTGTCTCCACTGTGTTTGGCAATCATCATAGCATGCTCAGTACCTTCGGATGTAAATACAAACTGATGCCTAACTACCCAGTTGCAAGGAAGCTGATACGCGGCTCTGTACTTGGTAGGTACATGTATAGCAGCCATCAACGCTAGAAGATCGGAAGTCAGGTCCCTGTAATTACTGATCATGACATGAGCTTTCTGATTTTTCGTTGTAAAGGGCCCAGTGGGTACTGATTTGTCTTATGCAGGATTACAGATCATTCATGACAAGTCCTTTGGGTTAGTCTTAGATATACAGGAACATATATAGCAGACCAAAATTAGAACAGAAAAAAAAAGTCAAACTGTTGGCTTAAAGGGACAATTCAGTAAGGCTAATTCAATATATAACCACGAAGCAAAATATGACGTTAATGTATTGTTCTACATTCCTTATGAAACATATGACAAGAAATAGTGACAAATTCCACAACATTGTTAAATATTTTGATTAATACCATTGAGATTCCAGATTGTTGATCAAGAAGATTAAGCAGGTACAACATGTACGCTGTTCCCTTACCCGAGTCAAAGTCACGCACGTTAAACAAATGCAATACATAACCACTGAGGAGTTGATGAAATTATTTTTAGACAAGAACATGTATCTAATAATGTTAACACAACTGTAATAGCAATTTGAGTAGTTCTAGACAAAAAATGCTTTACTACACAGGCAAGGGTCAGGGTTCGGCATACAAGGCTATGTGTAATGGCGAATGAACATTTCACATACATTTGACTGCAGTGGGCTTTTCTGACATATCACAGTAAAACCAACTAATCTAATTATCATTAGAACTTGTTTGTTTCCGAAATATGTGCAAGTTTTAATATACTCTTAGAGCGAATTGTCCCTTTAAGCCATTTCCTAGATTAGGAATTAAAAGTTTATCAATAAAAATTACAATATTAGAACATCTTTTCGATTGTATCAGATGAAGTTACAACACAAAATAAATCCAGAATTCCCATGTGTGAATATGTGTTAAACTTTCCAAACAAAATTATATATATATATATATTTTTAAATAGAGCTGTTTTGATTGAGGTTTGTACCTTTGCATGCATTAACATGAAGTTAATTCTGCATACTGTGTATATAACCAACTAATTTAAATGTTTTTAAGGATCAGTACTTTCAGTACTTTGATTTTTTTATTTTTAATATTGACAGGTGCTAAAGTGTTGGGAGGACTAGTACTAGGTGGTTTGATAGTAGCTGCTGGTGTGATCTTTGTCGGAACCAGTTTTATAGTTGTTCCTGCTTATGCTGGCTACAGGTATCGACAGGAGAGCAAAATGCGTAAATTCTGGAAGAAGCAACAGATCCGCCAAATAGAGATTCCTAAACTGGCCGTCAGGACAGGTGATTATCTCCCTTTAGTATTTGTTGTTGACCAAAAAAATTGAAATATATTGACTAGTGAAAACCTCATGGAATTTGTGCGTTAATTTTATTTGCAACAGTGCTAGCTGGTATGCTGAAAAGTCACATATATTTTGTGGCTATGAAATATCACAATTTTTTTTTTAAACAATTTCGCGTATATTAACTTTGACAGATTAAAATTTAAAAGGAAATATATATCTATCAATATCAAAATATAAGCCAGATTTATATAATGTTTAGAGAGATAAACCTTTGTGAAATTACTCTGATCGTGAAATTTGTAAAAGTTAACCCTACATGAAAGAAAGTTGGTTTACAGTAAATGTTTGACAACTTACATAAATGATGTCTTTATAGAAAAAGATGACAGACATATTAAACTTCATAGGACATTGAACTCTTAATTCTTAATTATATGTATTATGATACAAATTTTAAAATTAGTAATTGTGTTTGTCTATAATACTTATCATTTTCAAGTATTATGAACAACATTGTTTTTCCTTGCAATTTTTCAACAGAAATCACAAATATAAATGATCCCAATAACATTTTAAATGCAAGTAATGTTGAACCTTATGCTTTTAGATAGAGAAATTCAATATCTGAGAAAAAAAGTCATTTGGTATATAAAAACATGACATTAAGTCCCAGTGAAAATAATTTGGGTCACAGTAACTTTTGATTGACCACACTGGGGTTACAGTAACTTTTGATTGACCACACTGGGGTTACAGTAACTTTTGATTGACCACCCTGGGGTTACAGTAACTTTTGATTGACCACACTGTAGTAACAGTAACTTTTGATTGACCACACTGGAGTTACAGTAACTTTTGATTGACCACACTGGGGTTACAGTAACTTTTGATTGACCACACTGGAGTTACAGTAACTTTTGATTGACCACACTGGGGTTACAGTAACTTTTGATTGACCACACTGGAGTTACAGTAACTTTTGATTGACCACACTGGAGTTACAGTAACTTTTGATTGACCACACTGGAGTTACAGTAACTTTTGATTGACCACACTGGAGTTACAGTAACTTTTGATTGACCACACTGGAGTTACAGTAACTTTTGATTGACCACACTGGAGTTACAGTAACTTTTGATTGACCACACTGGAGTTACAGTAACTTTTGATTGACCACACTGGAGTTACAGTAACTTTTGATTGACCACACTGGAGTTACAGTAACTTTTGATTGACCACACTGGAGTTACAGTAACTTTTGATTGACCACACTGGAGTTACAGTAACTTTTGATTGACCACACTGGGGTTACAGTAACTTTTGATTACAGTAACTTTTGACTGACCACACTGGAGTTACAGTACCTTTTGATTGACCACACTGGAGTAACAGTAACGTTTGATTGACCACACTTGAGCTACAGTAACTTTTGATTGACCACACTTGAGTTACAGTAACTTTTGATTGACCACACTGGAGTTACAGTAACTTTTGATTGACCACACTGGAGTAACAGTAACTTTTGATTGACCACACTTGAGTTACAGTAACTTTTGATTGACCACACTGGAGTTACAGTAACTTTTGATTGACCACACTGGAGTTACAGTAACTTTTGATTGACCACACTGGGGTAACAATTACTTTTAATTTGATTAACCACACTCACTTAGGTACTTTATTTTCCTCAGGAGATCTATACACCCTGAATGAGGAGAGTTCAATCTTTGGTTCGGTCGACAGCGATACCGACAATATATCTGCATATGATGAATCGCCTGAGAGTGGAACCGATCATGATCCGTCCCAGGAAGTTGAAGTATGGGTACACTGCCACCAATCTACTGTTCAACCGAATCAAGAACAGGAGACGGCAACTATGGAAAATATAGACCGTGACAGTCTCACACAGACAACTGCAAAGCTTTCAAAAGACCCTGATCAGAGTGATGTGCTCTATGTTAAAACAGCGTACACAAGTGTTGATCAAGAGAAATTGACATGCAAGAAAAATGGGTCAGAAATGAAGGAAAACTGTTCAAGTAAGAATTCTGAAGAGCCTGATTTGAGTGGAAAAGTGAAGAGTGATTTAAACAACAGGACAAATGATCCTAATGAGGACTCGTCTGATAGTGATTCCCCAGAAAATCAGACAAATAAGAAGCTTAGTGACAAAGATGAAGAGATCAGCGAGGAAAACTCAACAACGCAAGGATGTTTTGTGAGGATTTTCGGCAAGAAAATACCAGTAGTATGGGAGAAAGGACACGAGGACGATTTGATAAAATCACAGGATGGCAAGCAGAAGGAGGGGTCAGGGTCGTTGGGAAGGTCACAGGGTCATTCATCAAAAACCCTTGACAGAAACATAGAGAAAAAGAAAAGTTTGTCTTCTTCAGTGAAACTACAAACTGGGTCCCTTGACAGGAATTTAAAGAAACATTCTTCAGGTGATGTGACAGTGATCAGACAACCAGACATTGTGACTAGTGTTCTGCAGTCCAAACAGGCCAATCAAATGGCAGAAATATTACCATGTGATCATTCTAACATGCCAGTCAGTGAAGGAGGGGAGGTAATTCCAGAAGTTGATCCATACTATGGTGTCGTCTCCCTTGAGGACTGTAACACCCCCCTTTGATTTCTTTTTCAAGGGGAGGTAATTCTGTAAGTTGGAAAGGGTTTGACTATAAGGGTCCTTTATACTCAAATGCCAGAAATTATACCTGATACTGAAATATTAAAGTCCATTTTGTTAAAACGTCTACTGCAGATTTGTATGCTCAGGTATATTACATATGTGTTGGCTTTACTGCAATGATATTATTTATCACTGAAAATTTTGTCTGATCAAAATATTAATTGTTTGCTCTTAGAATAGTTCATTGGATTTGCTTCTAACTATTTTTTTGTTGTTTTTTTCTTTTAAATATTTGTGATATCAGATCAAAATGCTAGTTAATTTTTTCTAGACAGTTTGTTTATTAGATACGGATGATTTAGTGTGTAGCATGCATGTGATTACTAGTGTAAAGTAACATAAAATATAGATCCGCATGCATTGGTAAAGTTATTAAGATGTCCAGACATATAACCACAGCTCTCCACCTCTGGGTCGTGAGTTTGAATCCAGTGCACAGCAGTTGCACGGTACTGACAGCTAGTGGGTGTTTTTTTCTTTGAATACTCAGATTTCCCTCTTCTATCAAACCTGGCACTTCATTGAATTAACATTTGCTGTTAATATACCGTAAGACTTATAAATTAACAAACAAATCTTAAGTAATAATAATTCACACATCTAATATGATTATGACATGGAGCTTGAGGCCCTAAACACACAATTACCCATCAGTTTTTTTTAAATTTTGGAATTATCACTAAAATTTGGCTTAATGCTTTAGATATGATTCTTTAAACTAGGGGAGATAATCCATTTTCACCATTCAAATGAGAAATTCTTAATCAAGAATCAATGTTATCCATACTGGAAAGGCTTAGGGCATTTTCTGATATACCCAGTGCATTTATATATATAACTATCTCCTTAATTGATATTATATACACGTATGGCATGCTGATCTAACGGAGCTACTTCTCTTCTTACTTACAGTACAGTAATTGGATTATCTCATCCTTTTTTTCTGAAACTAGATTTGGACTAAGTAGCTATATATATGTGTATATACATGGTAACTATTTTGTCCAACTTACGACTGTTATATAACAATGACAAGACATTAAAAAGTCCAAGATTGCGACCTTATAGATCGATGTTATCAGGCGGGTTATATGTGTATATACATAGTAACTATTTTGTCCAACTTACGACTGTTATATAACAATGACAAGACAATAAAAAGTCCAAGATTGCGACCTTATAGATCGATGTTATCAGGTGGGTTGTCCTCATATAAAAAAACCCAACCCTTTTACCTTTATTTCTTGTCTTGATGGGGGGTCTTATTTGCGATGAAATACAGTACGCTTGCAGAAATGGCAAGATGTTCCAATTGCACTTTTTCCAGTATACGTTCTTGGTCAGTACTGTCAGAGTGAAACAAAGGGAAGTAACTCTAATAGAACAGAATGATAATGGTACATGTAGGCGGTATACTGTATTAGAAAATTAAAAGGTTAATGGTTAAGAATAGTAATAATTAGAGAACTGAATAGTAGATGGATCAATAATTTCTAATGTACTGGTCCCTACTCATAATGATTCCGAAAATATGTATTCTGAGGGTATGATGCTGATGGCATCCCCAATATTACAGGGGTTACTATCTCTGTCGTAATATCCACCCCTAGAATATTTCAAAGCAAAACTGAAGGCACTAGATATATGTGAAACCACAGATGAGACGGTGATTTGTTCCTTTTATTTACATCAAAATAATTGATTAACTGTACTTGTGGTTTTGAAGATGGGGGTCATGTCTCTGTATTCTTCAAAGGACATCTCTGCAGGCCCGTGATTGCATTGTAAGTTTTTTTCTCTGGAACTGCCTTTAGTTGAGATAGTCCACAATGACGTCATTGTTAGTAACCCCTGGAGTATCAAACGTGTGCTAATGGTACTGTTTGCCCATTTAGAACATTTTTTACAGTTTATGGAGTAATGATATCAAAAGATTGATTTGTTTTGATGCGGTATATGTACAGTACTTAGCTTGCATTGGTATTACAGTTATATGATAACAAGCTAAGTACACTCTTTTTTTTTTTAATTTTGTTAAGATTGATGTTAACATTTTGTTTCTTTATTTGTGTTTCTTTTTCTCTTACATATGGTTTAGCTATGAAATATATATTTAATTAGTGTGTGTTGCTGTTGCTCTATATATATTAACAAAATTCTTCAACAATGCATATGCAATAAAAAATACAAATGTGTAAGATATGAAAAAAATTGTCTTTGAATTTACCATGATAATGACCAAAGTATAGTGCATTATTTAAATATGATAAAAAAGATGCTACACTGCTGATGAATGGTATTTGCTCTAGGAAAAACAGGAGCAAACAAATCATTTTTTTTCTACAGTAACAAAGGTTACTGACTTTAGATCATTACCATCATTGAAAAATTTGATTTTTTTAATTATTTCACTATTCACAGACAACAAAAGTAAAACAAATTACAGGTATATTACAAATGTACATGTTTATGTGTTTTTATGTTAACTATACATACAAGTCATGAATATGTATACACATACATTATTACCCAAATGATAAACATTATTCATGCTGTTTCGGCAGGGTAGCATCTTCAAGGAATATATTTTATTGATATGTTTAGAATATTTATATTTGCTTACCACCAATAGTGGTTTATGACATGGATGGCTTTTCATGGATTAAAGTTTTAGGGGGAATATTTCATTTTGCATGACTGTGTTATTGATAATCACTCTCTATATATACAATCATTCTTGATTCTTTAGATGTCACAAAACTTGCAAAATGTCCATTTTCCCCCTCCCACCTTTTTCAGTTTTTACTCAAGTCAATGCAATTTCTTATATCTGATAAATGGAGGTATTAATCACCCTTTACATTCTGTGACATCCTTCAGGTGTCACCCCAGTAGTATTGTGTATACATGTATTAATTTATTGTTACTATAAATAGTAATTTTGCAATCACATTAATGTATAATTATTATTGATAATGATTGTTTATTATTATGAATTTAACAGTCAATAGATTAACTGTTTATTTCTCTTTATACATGTATGATAATATCTGACGAGTTCTGAGAGTTGTTTTAATATATAAATACTCTTAAAATTTTAAAAACAATTGAGGAAAAGTTTTACAATACAGAATGTGTTATATAATGCAAATATATTAAAGATGCTCCACTGCTGACAGGTGTTTAATTGTGTATAATTTACAAAAAAAAATAACAAAAAATAATGTATTTTGCTTTTGGTGCATGTGCAAGAAGTACTTCATTCCACAAAGGACATCGATATCATGCCGCGGAATTTTTTCGGAACCCAATTAGTTTTATTTGATATTTTTATCTTGAAGTAAATTAAAAGCTCAAACTTTTCAATGATGGTTATTGTGTGAAGTAAATAACTTTTGTAACTAAAGAAAAATACTAAATCTACTGCTCCAATTTTTGATAGAGAAAAAATACCATTTGTCAGCATTGGAGCATCTTTAAACCATATTTTATTAAAATTATTATATTATTGATGTTTTTACAATTGGAAGATGTAGCTAATGTCAATATCACTGTTGCAATCATATTGTTTTGCTGAAATTGATAGTAGATAATTTATCTATAATGACTTTGTCTGAAATTATGACCACTTCAGGAGGTTAGAACAGCGAGTTACTGCACGGATAGATCTAGTTACATTTTGGCCTGTGATAACTTTAATCAATGGTATATCTATTTTTGTTATTTATTTATTTAAAGAAGTAACAGTACTTAAGGTTTCATTTTACTTTAATATTAGTGCTTTGGTTTTGCTTGCTTGTGTTTGTACTGCAGTCACGTTTGATAAATTGTGTGTATTTACTTTTGTTATAGTTATTACATGTACTTCAATCTTTTATTTGTTTATTTTTTTTTGTCTGTAAAAAAATACAAGGTAATTAAATTACCTGAAGTCCCACAACTGTTTTTTGGTTGATTATTTTACTTCATAATAACATGAGGATTCTTTCACACCTTGATTTAGCAGTTTTAGTGCAGTATTTTTTGATGCAAATATGAAAAACTGTAAGTTAGTATTTATTAGCACGTTCAATATCGGAATTGCACTTTTACAGAATTTAGTACTGTACATGAATTACTGGTTGAAAGACAGTGCGACAAGCGCTTAAATAAAACTACTGCTTAAATAATATATAATGGTTATACAGTGTATGCATTGTATGCTTACACTATAAAAAACATACATGTACATTGATGTATCAAAGCATTAATTTTGATTTGTAACAGTAATTAATTGATGTATATTGTTTATTTTCCAAAGCAGGGAAATGTTCATTGATTCAGCCTGATAATCTTTAGCGCCTATATATAGCTATATCATGAAGTTATAAACTTACCTACCGGTATAAATGTCAAACTTGTATAATTGTTCATGATACTAGCCTACATGTATGCCAGCATATGTTCATACGTCAGCTTACAGACACTATACACTTCAGAAGCATCAAAATGTGTCAGGGAATTTAATTAATAAATTCATTTTGCGTGATACAAATTTTGAGAAATTTCGCAAGCTTGAATTCAAATATTTGGCAAATGAATGTATAAAACGTAACGTAGATCAGTAGTAAGTAAATATAAGAGCCCTTGATTACGAGATCACGTATTGGTGTAATATGCTGGAAATAATGAAGACACAGACTTTGTATATATATTCAAAAATTTAAGTATTATAATTTATAAAAGTGATTTACAGTAACTATGTCAAGCAGTTCACAATACAATATACATGTACACAATAATTATGTACAGTAATACACATTTGACTGCCTTCAAAGCTGCCAATTTTTATGTTGTGTTAGTGTCAAAGTGGGAACATTTTTGTAATTTTTATTTATTCTATCTCCTTTTATTAATTACCGTATTCGACCCAATAAAGCACACAGGGCACATAAAAAATTGAAAAATGAGGGGGGGGGGGTTAATTGGACTAAGTTTGGGCTAAGTAACATTTAATGAATTTTTAACATACAATAAGCTTTAATCAATTTGCAAAGAAGACAATGAGAGAAATCTATATAGTTTTCAAAGTTCTGTATTTGAGTCAGAGTGAGTGAAATTGAGGCCTAAAAGAGGGGAGGGGTGCTTACTTGGGTGGATTCTGGTAATGTTTGTATTATATAATGAACAATGTCTATAAAGTTTACACCTACCAATCTGTATTATAAACAACAACTTAATGAAAATAATTTGACAGGCTATTTTGTTGATCTAGATATGCATACAAGTATCATAAATATTGAACACTTCTGATTAACTTTCCTAAACTTTGTATTCATTTTTCTTCAGGAAGAACTCTAACAATAGTTTACCCATTTTAAATCTAGAAAATGATCATTGTATTGTTTTCATATCAGTATGATATGTGATTTTTATGATCAGAATAAATGCTTCATCAAACTACAGTGTGTTTGTTAATATAATGTGTGCTTGAATTTTAAAAATTTCTTGTCGAATAAAGAAACCGAGCATCTAACACCAAACTTATCCCATACCTGACAGGAACCCGCGTTTGCTAGGAATATGTCATAGCAAAGCTAGTCCAAAGTTGGTTCTATTAAAAGCCACTTTGTTTATTTAAAATTTAAAGTGCCCTAGGCACTCTGAATAAGGTAACACTAGTTTACCCTTATTCATTTCAAGCATCTTCTTTCAGAATCAGCAGCAATTATTACAACTGTATGCATCTTTAAAATCATTTATTTATTAACAAGAGTTCCATGCAGACTTGTACATAGTATATACAGTGAATAAATGGGATGTAAAAAGCCACATTGAGTTTAAAATATCATTACATTGTCAATACAATGTTATGTAAATGCCCAAGGTTCAAACAATTAAAATCTCACACTTTCATCCTAAATATTCCAGGGGTTACTATCACTGTCATTATACCACCCCTGGACTATCCTTTAACAAAACTGAAGGCAGTTCATACAGAAAAAAAAAAACAAACGCAGACAAGCAGAAACTTCCTTGAAAGTAACGCCCAACTTCAAAACAAAAATGTACCTTATTCTTTGTACTTCAAAGGACCAAATCAGATGTTGATCCATTGTCGCAGAGAGAGCCTTCAGTTTCACGATGAGATAGTCCAGAGGTGGATATTAACTAACAGAAAATTAAAAAGAAACCTAGTCAGGTGATTTTAAAGTTCAAAAGTAATATTTGAATTAGGAATGTTTAAATAATTTCCATAGAATTCATACTATCCTACCAAAACTATTTCTACCTATATTCCTGATAGATATGTTAAGGGGAGATAACCCCAATCTGGACTGGCTTGGACAGGTACACAGCAATCATCATAACTATGACAGATGAAAAAAGTTCAGAGTCTGTCTATAGTGTTCTTTATTGACTTCTATACAGATAGTCTAATCCCCATCTCAGACTCACAAGCACACAACTTCCATAAACATTTCCATAGCCTGATCCCCATCTCAGACTCACAAGCACACAACTTCCATAAACATTTCCATAGTCTGATCCCCATCTCAGACTCACAAGCACACAACTTCCATAAACATTTTCATAGTCTGATCCTCATCTCAGACTCACAAGCACACAACTTCCATAAACATTTCTATAGTCTGAACCCCATCTCAGACTCACAATCACACAACTTCCATAAACATTTTCATAGCCTGATCCCCATCTCAGACTCAAGCACACAACTTCCATAAACATTTTCATAGTCTGAACCCCATCTCAGACTCAAAAGCACACAACTTCCATAAACATTTTCATAGTCTGAACCCCATCTCAGACTCACAATCACACAACTTCCATAGACATTTTCATAGTCTGATCCCCATCTCAGACTCACAATCACACAACTTCCATAGACATTTTAATAGTCTGATCCCCATCTCAGACTCACAATCACACAACTTCCATAAACATTTTCATAGTCTGATCCCCATCTCAGACTCACAAGCACCCATAGGCCAACTTCCATAGACATTTTCATAGTCTGATCCTCATCTCAGACTCACAAGAACACAACTTCCATAAACATTTTCATAGTCTGATCCCCATCTCAGACTCACAAGAACACAACTTCCATAAATATTTTCAAGTTCAAAGCTTTCAAAATTTTCAATATTTACAGCTGTATATATAATCTATTTAGTTATGAATCAATTACATATTCATACACTGTACATGGTTCCAAGCTCCAGATTCATTTAGATTTGAAGATACATATTATTGCAGATTCCTAATTGTAACAGTACCGGGTACATTTGTATGTGTCCTGACATGAATACATACACATACATGTACAGAATGTGCTCCTAAGAGAAACTCCCGGTATACAAAATTTCAGGATATAAAATGAATACAGATACTGAAAAACACTTCAAGTGATTTTTCTTTACATATCATGTATATCATGTATATGCACTGAGCATTGAGCAAGACCCAAATATTTAAATGTTGTTGCACACTACATGGACCCGCTATGTGACTTAAACAATATTGTACCCGAGTTATAATACTGTGCAGTTGTGCACCCAAATTTTTCACTTGTAAATACATGTACATGTAAATGGAAAAAAAGTGTGCACTATGTGGGCAAAAATACTGTACATCACAGTAGAATTGTAGTTACGGATTTTCAAATGTCATTTTCCTGTATAATACATGGTTAAAGTGTATCAAAGTCATTTTAATCTAGATTATTCTTTGTCACGTTTTATCACTTTTGTTACTGTCCTCGCGTATATTCTTCAGTTCCTCCACCCATTCTTTCACTTGAGGGGACTGGAATTTTCCTGTAGAGGAAATCAAATATCAGGTATAATTATCTATATCAACTTAATTGTCTTTGCCAGCTCAATATTCTACTAATTATGAATGCTTCAGTTCTTTTATCACTGATGTTTTAAGGCCATAAGATTATATATATAAAATCAGAAGCTTATATATTACCGGTAAAGTGATTCCACTATTGGCAGATGTACCACTGTACATGCCCAGGTTTCTTAGATAAACTCTTAAATAGTTAAAAACAGCAGAATAACTTTGATATCTTATAAAAGTTCAGTAATTTTCAGATGGTTTGAGTACGATTTTGTAAGCTAAAATAACATCTTTAATGATATATCAATAAAACAAAAATGTGCTTCCGGTTTTGAATGTCTGATTTTTAAAAGACTTGGTAAAATTGCTTTTTTTCATGCTTTCAAAAATCATTTTAAATAACATCAATAGAGAAAACTCAAGTCACATCAAACCATGATATAATGTTAACACTTCGTGTTCATGCAAAAATTATATGTATTGATGCAGAAATATCATGTATAAAGAATACACTTAAAAGTAGTTAGCCAAGGGAAAATGCCTATAAACCAGAGGTCCCTCTGCCTGTCAACAAAGACAAAGAAGGAGTTTCCAATCTCTATGTTTCTGGTACAATCTGCTAAATAGCTATTTCTCAATAATTTCATTTGTTTGCCTTCATTTAATACCTCACATTAATTCATATTCCATGACCAGGTAAAACAAGAGGCCCAGAGGGCCTGTATCGCTCATCTGGTTATTGTAATGCCAAGTAATGTTCTGATTACAGGTTCATTGTTTCTTTTCTGAAGGAATTTAAGATTTACCTCTAATTTCCCTATTGGGACCCATTCTTTCTGCTCCAGGGGGACAGAGCCAAAATCTATACAAACTCTTTTCCCCTTCCCCCAAGGATGTTTCTGGCCAAATTTGGTTACATTCTATGCAGAACTCTATGACTAGTAGCAATTTATAGAATTTACCTCTATTTCCCCTTATTGGGTCCGCCCCTCCTGCCCCCGGGGGGTCAGAGCCAAAATTTATACAACATCTGGTCCCCTTCCTCCAAGGATGTTTCTGGCCAAATTTAGTTACATTCCATTCAGAACTCTATGACAAGTAGCGATTTGAAGGATTTACCTCTATTTCCCATATTGGGCCCCGCCCCCTTGGGATCAGAGCCAAAATTTATACAAACTCTATTCCCATTCCCCCCAATGATGTTTCTGGCCAAATTTGTTACATTCCAAGCAGAACTCTATGACTAGTAGCGATTTAAAGGAAATGTTGACAGATGGATGGACGGACCTTCAGGCCAGGTGAGCTATAAATGTATAAAAGGTTTTCTGACCCATTTTTTCCAATCTCTATGTTTCTGATGCAATCTGCTAAATAGCTTTTCGTCAATAGTTTCATTTGTTTGCATTTTTTTAATACATCACATTGCTTCATATTCCATAACCAGGTAAAAAATGTATAAAAGTTTGATTGCCCGTTTGATCTTTTGAATAGGATACCTTATATTTTAAAATCTTGATTCCAAATTTTAGAATAAGTGTTTTTAAAAGCGCACACTAACTGCGAGTTATTTCCCCTTAGTATGATGACATATT
The DNA here is from genome assembly GCA_004382745.1 of Argopecten irradians irradians. Taxonomy (NCBI): domain Eukaryota; kingdom Metazoa; phylum Mollusca; class Bivalvia; order Pectinida; family Pectinidae; genus Argopecten; species Argopecten irradians. The sequence continues at coordinate 512,655 of SAYR01069973.1, forward strand.
ATAGAAGTAGCCTTTATAACACTAATTATTTATAATCAATCATTAATTGAGGAACTATTAAATGTTTCTATCTAGATGAAGTTAAAAAAAAAAATGAAAAATAAACAACAGAAACTTCCTTATTCATGAATTAAACATTAGAGTTAAAATTAATACAATCTTTTAATCATCATTACATATTATTAATATTTAGACATATATATCATTATTAAAACAAAAGAGTTTGAAATCTGGCCATGCATAGTCATATGGATTCAAATAGGAAATCCATGCAGTAATCAATGATCAATCCTTCATTATCTTACCATTTGTACTATCAAAAAATTCCTGAAGAGCCTTTGGTCCCTTGTCTATTTTTTCGTACTCCATTGCCTGAAGAATCATCTCGAATTTGTCCAGATCTTTTACAAATCTTGCCTCATTTGTAGACTGGTTTTCATACTCCTGTGATATAAAATACATTATATAGACAAAGATCAATACGTGGAAAGGTGATACATTTACAGAGTCAACCTTTACTCTGGTGAAAAATAGGGTAACCACATTTCCATCATAATACTTTTCACTGCAAAATAGGTAACAGCCAAGTACATCGACCATGAATCGAACCCAGGTCTCCAGCACTACTGACTGAGGCAAAGAAGCATGCTGCAATTCAGTTAAGTGACAACACTACATCATGTACAACCAGAAACATGTATACCAATAAATAGAAATTGGAAACTCCTTTGTCGTTGTTGACAGGCAGCGGGACCTCCAGTTTATAGGCATTTTGCCTTGGCTAAGTACTTTTAAGTGCATTTTTTCAAACATGATATTTTTGCATAACACAGAGTTTAAACATCTTATCATGGTTTGATGTGCATGTGACCAGTTTTTCCAATTGATGTTATTTAATATGATTTTTGAAAGCATGAAAATCATCAATTTTACCTGGTTTTTCGAAAATGTATTATTAATATGTATGTTAAAATATTAGTTTTTCTATCCAAAATCGTACTCAAATCAAATATGATATGATATTATCATCGAGTTGTTGAGAAATTGGAGGGAATTTTTTTTTTTATATAATGTTGAAATGATTAAATTTTTTCTCAATGTGTCCCGAGACATTTATTATTACATTAATTGGCATTTGTTACATACTAACCATCCATTTAAACCTCTACAAATACTTTAAACATAAATAAGTTTTTAGATTATGATTAAATTGAAATTTGAATTGATATAGAATCACAGTCTGAATTATATCAATCAATAACGAATTATATTCCCTTATCATGAAATAGGAATTTATTGTAAAAGTTTTATTTACTTTTGTATATACATTGTACATTATGCAACACTGAGTTAAGAATGGATTTTTCTCATTTTTAAGCATTTGTTTTTCCTCTATTCTTATTTTCAATATGAAGAAAATATATACCACAGGATAGATAGATAGTTTGTTTTGTATATAATTTGTTTCAGTATACAAAAATATTTGGTAAAGAGTTACACCTGATTTATTTTTAACATGCTTAATATCAGTAATTTCCTATTCAAATGCTGACAAAATAAGGAAAATACACAGAAATGATTTCAAACCACTATTCTTTAAGTCATTTACATTATATGCCTTTTCACAAAAGCCCAATTTTGTCAGAAATCTTTCAAGGGCATGATTTCAGTTATATAAATTACTTCTATTGGAATGTAAAGTATTTGTTTGTTGTTCATTTCTTTTTTTCAAATTAATATTGGTATAGTTTAATTCTAGACAGAAATTTTACCACACATCAGGATTTTCGTAACTATGTTAAAGTAAAAAGGATGTAATATGTATTAAGAAATACATGAACCTAGCCAAATATAATAGAATATCATTTATTTATCTATTTGGAATTCCTGAATACGAGGTTTATTATTCAGTTTCTAGACTACTTAAATATATTACATCTTACGAAATAAACAGCGAAAATAAATTATTTTGGTATCGATCCGAAATCATTTTGACAAAAACACTGACATGGACTGAGAAGATTTTTGGGATCGATCCTGAAAATCATTTTTGGGACACTCATGGGACTAAGACAGATTTTTGGGATCGATCACCGAAAATCATTTTGACAAAAACACTGACATGGGACTGAGAAAGATTTTTGGATCGATCCCGAAAATCATTTTGGGACACTCATGGGACTAAGACAGATTTTTTGGGATCGATCCCGAAAATCATTTTGGCAGAAACACTCCCTATATATAGAACTAGGACAGATTTTTGGGGATCGATCCCAAAAATTATTTTGCCAGAAACACTCATGTGACAGAGACAAATTTTGGATTGAATCCCAAGATTTTTTTTATTTGAAAGACATTTTACTGGCTTTCTCAAAAGCTATCAGTACAAAAATCATATCTCATATATTAGGAAATACCCAATGTTATTAATAGAAAAGTTTTGTCTGTTTAGCATTTTTACACAAGCATCAGTCACTTCTTAACAATGTATAATCCTTAAAATATACACAACGAAAAGAGGAACGCCATAATTTTTTCCTCTTCTAGAAAAAATCTTGGTTACATGTATATAAACACATAAATATAATACAATGAACATTTTAGCGCAGTAATTTCTGGTACGAAAAGCATTAAAGTAATGTAAGACTAACCACTTAACATGTAATGATAACAGTATTCATACATAACATATATACATAGCGTTAGGATACAGATAAGAACGGAATGGTATGATACACATACCAGTACCAATGAAACGATACCAGTATTTTAACGACACTGATACTGATTAATATGTTTTTGAAGAAATGCACTGGCTTTCTAACATAATAGTTTTTTATTTGCTTTTGCATTGTAATTGATCAGAAAATAACAAATTGTTGTAAAAATAATGTTTATTTGATTATAAAACAGAACTGCAAGTCTTTTGAAGATCATGTTCTGACATCAGGGCTTTTTTCCCAGCATGATTTTGGGGCCGAAAATCAGTCCCATTCCCAATTCTCAATTTATACTTATCTCTGGATAATCAACCTGGAAAAAAAATCCGAGAATGGTGCGGAAACCTAGCTGACGTTATCATGACATCACAATAGAAATACTTATGTTGCATATTGATTTGAAAAATTAATTCCTTGGAAAATTAACGTAATGTGTACATGTAAATGTATTTTATTTCATCAAGTAGTCTGTGAAAATTAATTATAAGCTTTGATGTCTCTATTTTTAATATAAGTTAGTTGTATGAAATAGATTTTGTTTGCACCTTGTGAGAATCCCTACTTATGAATATGTATTCATCATATTTGATGTAATATGAAAAATATATTGAATATGTTACAGAATGCTATGGACCAATATACTAGTCTAGTGAGTGAGGATGTGTCACAGGAAATTCATTCATTGTGGAGGGTAAAGATTAGAAGGTGAAAAACGAATCAAGGTTGTACCAGAAACATATATTAGCATTGAGATTGGCAACTCCGCCATTCTTACGATCGAGCAGAGTTTTACCTGTGGTGTGCTAGCTTTAGTGGTTTTTAAGATACTCTTAAATAGTTAAATTGCAGCAGAATAAACTTTGATATGTTATAACAGTTCAGTATTTTTTAGAATGATTTGAGTTCGATC
>SAYR01069973.1:516294-604456 GCA_004382745.1 Argopecten irradians irradians
GAAAAGTTGAAAGCATTGAAAGCGAGGCTGCGTGGAAATGTAACCACGGACATAGTGAGCCGGGAGGACGTTTTAGAATTTCTATACTTTAAATTAATTTCTTCGTACGCAGACAGATTTTGACGAGAGATTTTATTTTTCCATTTCATAAGAAATTATACTGGATACATTCACACCATTTTACCGACTTTAGCCATTCTTGCCCCACTGTTCACTTTAAGAGTTTATCTAAAAACCGCTAAGCACATACAGAGGTACATCTGCCGATCGTAAAACTGGCGAAGTTGCCAATCTCTATGTATATGTAACAGGAGAGGAGAAAATGTAGCACCAGACCAGGATTGGAACGCGGGACTCTGCAAACACGAGCCAAGTGCTCTACCACTGAGTTACCTGGTCACTGATAATCAACCCAGTCCAATCCCGCTACACTCATCCCTCCTTTCTCGAAGTCTTCGCCCTCACCATTCCGAACACCACGACCGTGGGTTATTTAGTTGGGTGCAAATTTTGTAACAGGAGAGGAGAAAATGTAGCGGACAGACTGGGATTCCAATCTGGGATCCTCAGAACACTAGCCGAGTGCTCTACTGACTGAGCTACCTGGTCACCGATGATCGACCTAGTCCAATCCCGTTACATATATATGTTTCTGGTACAACCTTGATTCTTTTTCACCTTCTAATCTTACCCTCCACAATGATATGATTTCCTGTGACACATCCTCACTCACAAGACTAGTTATATGGTCCATAGCATTCTGTAACATATTCAATATATTTTTCATATTACATCAAATATGATGAATATATATTCATAAGTAGGGGATTCTCACAAGTGTGCAAACAAAATCTATTTCATAAACAACTTATATTAAAAATAGTGACATCAAAGCTTATAATTAATTTTCCAGACTACTTGATGAAATAAAATACGTTTACATGAACGATTACGTTAATTTTCCAAGGGATTAATTTTTCAAATCAATATGCAACATAAGTATTTCTATTGTGATGTCATGATAACGTCAGCTAGGTTTCCGCACCATTCTCGGATTTTTTTTCCATTGTGGTATGAAATTGAGAATTGGGAATGGGACTGATTTTCGGCCCCAAATCATGCTGGAAAAAAGCCCTGATGTCAGAACATGATCTTCAAAAGACTTGCAGTTCTGTTTTATAATCAAATAAACATTATTTTTACAACAATTTGTCTATTTTCTGATAATTACAATGCAAAAGCAAATAAAAACTATATGTTAGAAAGCCAGTGCATTTCTTCAAAAACATATTAATCAGTATCAGTGTCGTTAAAATACTGGTATCGTTTCATTGGTACTGGTATGGTATCATACCATTCCGTTCTTATCTGTACCTAACGCTATGTATATATGTATGTATGAATACTGTGATCATACATGTTTAAGTGGTAGTCTTACTTTAGTGCTTTTCGTACCAGAAATACTGCACTAAAATGTACATTGTATTTATTTATATTGTTTATATACATGTATAACAATTATAATGATGATTAATGCAAGCTGCTCAGGATCACATTTAAAATTAGATTGTGCCAAAGTAACTATATACAGGGTGTCCCAAAAAAAATGTCCAGAGTTTGACGCTTTATAAAAAATGTTTTGATAGACGGAAGAATTTGATTTATTTACCATTAGAAAGATAGTGATCTGTTCTGTACAACGATACATAACAACCTAGATAAATACCTTTTCGTTAATACTTATATTGAAATTCGAGAGAAAGTCATATTTCGCTATTTTTGCGATTTGTTCAGAAAATCAATAACTTTCAGTTAAAGGCCCACTACCTTTCCGGAGCAAAATTTAAAGGTTTCTTAAAAACATTAATAACAAAAGAAAATATATATCGATGGCTTAAGATGAGGTTACAACACCGAAAATATGCAAGATTTCCTGTCTAATGTACGATAACAGTGGAGATTAATTTCGCTGTTTTGTCGTCTGGCGCAGTGATAGTCAACTACCGCGCGGCATTTAGGACGACGGCGGGAAACATAAAACGACCCGCGTTATGAAAATTAACATTTTTTTATTCTAATTAAATAGTTCTGAAGGCGATGATAAGTTTGCTTGTAAACGTATAGTTAATAACTTCTGCGACTCTACAAAATTATTGATCTCGTTTAACATTCCTATTTTTAAAAATTAAAAGCCGTTTCGGAAAGGTAGTGGCCCTTTAAAGAAAGGGCGCGAGATGTCCACCCTTCTTTTCGATGAAATGATGAATTCTGTCCCTGAAATTCCTCACCATCTCACAATTCTGTAAATCTGCTTCCTTAAGATGGACAGCATACCTGGGTGATATTTTCATAAAGTTTCATTTACTAAAGTAGGGGATTTTCCGACCGCGTTGTAGATTTTAATAACTTCAGCCTGAATATTCATTTTCAATTTTCAAAAAAAGTTTAGTATTGCAAAATTTATTACTCGTCAAAGTCGGGACATGTTTTTTGGAACACCCTGTATGTTTACAGTAACTGGAAAAGAGAAAGTGTAACAGCTGAATAATGGTTCAAATTTTGTTATCCAGAGGGAGGCTCTACTTATTGAGTTACATTGTACTGTGTACAATGCTTAGTCACTGGTCAATCCCATCTAGTGACATAACCTACATAGGCTTACTAAAAAAATATTAGTTGATTTACCCCTCATCACTCACTTGAGCTCCTCTGATTCAGAGACAGGAAAAGTTCATGAACAATTTACATGGGTGAATGATTTGAAGGATTAAAATGACTGTAATGAGCTGTTGAAGGTAGACTTGGTAACTGACCCTGTATACATTTTAGATTTGAATTTCTCAGCTGAATTCCAAAACTAGATTATTTCCCCTTACGATGAAGCTAAGGATATAGTGCATGTACTGTGCTGTCATAGAGAAAGAATTCAATATCCTGAAGAATTTTGAAAAGTCTACATTTGCATGTATGGTGGACGGCTGGTCAAGTTGTCTGTACACATTACCATGCCCTACACCTCAGAGATCCTTGATACTCCAGGGATTATTATTACTGACGTTATATCCACCCCTGGACTATCTCATAGTAAAACTGAAGAGAAAAGCCATACTGTTTACTGCAGTGTACCATTATATAGCTATTTTGATGTATACATACAGTATCAAAGGAATAAATGTTCTGTTCTGCTACCACTATGAGATAGTCCAGGGGTGAATACAATTACAGTAATAGTAACCCCTTGAGTAATGACGATACACCTTGAAGTACAAGAGTTTAAAACCTATGTGGGTCAGTTGCTGTGTACTAACTGTATGTGACTGGTCATGCAATGCATTTTCTCTGGCTACTTATATTTAGACTTTCTATCTCCTAAACCTAGTACATCCTTAAGTGACTATGGCTGTTAAAGGATGTAACAAAACAATGTTGATGTAAACCAATGGGACACCAGTGACAAACTGAAGCAGACATCTGACTCTTACCTTCTCTCTGATAAACTTCTCCTCCTTTGATATATTGTCTGACGGTGTGATATCTCCAACAATACTCTCCGCCATATCGTGGACTAACGACATCTTAATACACCTGAAACATAAAAGGTAAAGAAAATTCCACTCTCACACAAATTTTCATGAACAAGAGTTATTTCCCTTGAGTCACTTTTTCAAGTTAAGTATTTAAAATTTTAACTTGTCTAAAGTGTATACATATACAAGTTAAAATTTTAAATTCATAAATGTATTTCTAATAACTTGAAAAAAAGTCTCAAGGGAAATAACTTTTCCATGTTACATGAACATGTCTTTAAATGTCCATGCCCTTGTTATGATATATGAACTGAAAACCTAAAGATTAAAAATACATGTAATAACTATCTTCATATTTTTCAAGAAAACTGCTTGCAATGCAGCATCCAAATACTATGAATTATGCAATGTATATACAATGTATACCTGTCTTTGTTTATTCCAGTTTTGGGATCAGCCAGAAATGACAGCATTGCCATTCTGTACATATGATCAGATACACTCTCAGGATCTGTTACATTTCTTAGGACCCAACCTGTTCTTTTTACTCTCTGAAAAAAAATCAAAGACAAATTATAATGTAAATATTAAAAAATCTCCAATAATAATTACTTATATCTGAAGATAGTTTTTTAATGAAAACCATTATATCAAGCTGACAAAATGTGTACAATAAGTTGTGAAGTGAATTAAGTGTCAGTATTTTATAGTAATTGAATTGATTTATTATCATAAACATGCAGTTGAAAAATTAGAAAATTTTGCCTGAAGTGTGATTAAGAACTGTCGAACACATAACAAGTAAAAAAATGTTAATTTACAGTATAATTACATATACATGTATTCATAATTAATTTTTCTTTGTTATAATACTTACTCAGCTTTGTATTTGGCCATTACTTTTTTTGCAAACTACTATCAAAAAAAAATCCTAGACTGGCGCAAAATGCTGACGTAATTTTGACGTCACTAATACGTTGGTTATTAATTCTCAAAAAGAATCCCTTGAAAAATCATTTAAACATATTCTATTTTATGAAATAAATAATAATATAAATTATTTGCATTAATGTCACTATTTTTTAATTTTATAGGGTTATGAAAAATACTTTTCTGAAAATCCGCTCCGCAGATTCACACAGTTATACAGTTCGCAAACAAATTTTTTTCGTAACCTGAATAAATGGGGATCATTCACGTACCTGTCACACCCTGTAACGTTTGTGCGGGACTATTGTTTCTATTGGTGATGAAATGACGTCAAAAGAGACTTCCCACACTAACGTCATTTTATCTGGAAGATTACAAAACAGTTACTTTCCATCACTACAAGAGATACTAGTCCCGCACAAACGCTATCGTGTATTACGTGATGCATGAACAAGTCTCATTAAAAGCTAGTGATATCAATGCTTAAACTAACATTTTCACTATGAAACCTTACCAAGCGCAGTTGGCATTCATAATAGTCTTTGAAGTTTGAATTTCAACAACTTATTACGTTATTATCATTGTGACATCATAATTTATAGTGCCAGCGATCACAGAAAATGCCTAAAATGATTGTTCCATCCTCCTTAACGATAACGAATGATTAATTCAATAGAGATGCAATATCCCTTGGGATTTCATCATTAAATTGTAACCAAATGTAAATATAAGAATTGAACGTCATTCAGTTGGCATTTTAGCCAATAATATGAATGCCAACTGAACAGAGGCAAATCCAGCATGAAGCGTTCGCTTCATGGAATTTGCCTGTCCAGTTGGCATACATATTTGCTATGAATGCCAACTGAAAAACGTCCAATGCTTAGGTAGATAACTTGATGATCTACATCATGAAGAGAAACGCCAGTATATGTATGGGCCTACTACTGTAGGTTAGTCGAAGTGGAACTCCGCAATTCTATAAGCTCTATCTATTTCCCACAGCTCATCATTGCTGTTTAAATATAATTTACCTTCAGTTGTCCGACTAATGACATAAACTCGAAGAGTTTACAAAGGTTTGAAGACATTTTTACAGCCTGTCACTGTATCCTGCAGGAGAAGTGAAGTTACAGCTGTCAACAAACCAAACACGTGCTTCCGGTTATGTTAACCAATCAAAATCCTCCTACTTTTCAAGCAAATGCCAAGTTTTCATAACGTCGCGAATGATTGGCTAGTTTATTCTGGCGTAAACAAAATGGCAGCGCTCATGAGAAGAGGTCGTGTGCTCAGAAACATCATAAAATGCAACCCTTTGAGTTCTGGAAGGTTGTATTCTACCGAAATTAGCGAATCAATTACAAATCATGATTCAAATATCACAACAAACAAAAGCATCAATGGACTATCTGCAGCAGGCGTCAACCAAAGATTGACCGAACATGCGGATGACCCTGGACAGAAATTTGCTTCTCTGCTAAGAAAGTCTAAATTTGTTCAGATCGGTGATTTGAGAAAGACTGTAGTTGTAGGAGATATATTTGAAGTAATGGACGATGATTTATACATTAACTTCGGAAGCAAATTTTATTGTGTGTGCAAAAAACCAAGAAGAATGCAAATTGATGACAGGTGAAAACTAATTTCTGACTATATCTACAGGTTACGGACCGTTGGTGGTTAAAATTGTTTCTTAATCTATTTTCGCCATACAACCAATTATAAAAATATGAATTTAGAATATAAAAATCATGAAATGGTAGCATACTTGAATATATTTTTCTATTTTAAAATATCATAATATGAATAATTCACTAAATTGGAGCACAGGAGTTTGTATCCCCGATACTCAAGGGGTTACTATCACTGTCGTTATTGTCACCCCTGAACTATGTCATAGTGAAACTGAAAACAGTTCGAAAGAAAGAAAAAACTGACAAATCACAGGCCTGCAGAACCTAATTTGAAGATATAACAGAGATCGAGTCATGCAGTCAACCACAGAAGACCATTATTAGGACGGTTAAAGCTAGAATTACCTGTGTCTTATGTTGCCTTTAGTTTTACTATAAACATTAGAGTATGCCATAGAGGATGAGGAATTTGATGTTATACATGAGGTGGGGGGTATTTATACATATACATTATGGACAGAACGTCCTGTAATTATAGTAAGATCACATATACCCTTTTTATATTGGGAAAAGAATTTTCATACTTCTTAATATACAGGTACAATAGTGGCAATAAAAAGTTAAAGACTGATATTGGCGAGAAATTCCTAGGCATAAATTATAATTGTGATGTAGTAAAAACCAAAGTGTGTACCGTTGCATTTGATTTGTTTGTAGGAAATTTCAAAGAGGTTCAAAGGTGAAGATCTTGCTCCAGGATTACGAAATGACTGCCTCATTCATGGCTACGTCTAAAGACGTGACATTGTTGGAGTCAGACGCTACACTTCTCGGATCAATATCTCCTGGTGTTTTGGATGACGAGGAAGTCGAGACATTTAGAAAAAGAACTGTGTCCAAAGAACCGACCAACTGGGAGGAAAAAGAGCCTGCTTTTGATATTAGGACTTTTATTTCGGAGGTTAAAGAAATGCAATAACACAAGTTATTGACTCATCTATAAAAAAAAAATTTCCAACCATGATTTTTGTCTTTATACTTAGTTGATTAAAATAATTTTATTGAGGTCTCAGGATTTCAGAGTAATGCTGAATGTTAAATTGTTAAAAATAACTGGAAGGTCTTTGGAAAAATACATGGACTCTGCAAATTACACATGTATCTGTCCTTGCACTTGATGAAGAAAATATAAATTTTGTCTGAAAGATATGACATTATGCTCTGATATAAGAATAATAAATACCTACCCACAAGGGGAAATTTGTTGATCGAATCCTCTTGAATATTCCCATTGTCAGATAAAAATAATGTGATATTGGATTTAACAGTACACACTGTATTTGACTCAACATTTGAAATCTATTACTACATGAACTTGCCAAGAAATGACATCGTAATTACATTATGGTATAGAAAATAAAAAATAAAAAGCTTAATTGCTATTGACACAATCATATTTTATTATTTTGTAGGAATTGTCATCCAAACATATGGTACATTATCTAGTTATATTTTATGGTTTAAAACAATAAAATCAACTTGGCTGCACTCTTAAATATTTTTATCCAAACAATATTATATTTATCATTGATGGTATGTTGTGTATGAATATGTCTAATTTACACAAAAATACATCTAAAATAATTCATTTTGCTTTTGTTTTCTGCACAACCAGTACACCTCAGTATCATGGATTTTTCAGGATGCATTTTATTATTTTAAATAATCTTATAATAAAGTAAAATAAGAAGCTCAAACTTTTCAATGATGGTAATAGCGTAAAGTATACTGATTCATCTGCTACTTTTTTAAATAGATAAAAGTTACCATTCATCGGCGATGTAGCATCTTTAATTTACTGATATCACATATTGTAGCTACAAAGTAAGATGGCAGAAAGGAATCCCATGCTTTATGATGACAGACGTTTGGCTCATTTTATAGCAGAGCTGTGGTAAGGGAGATAACTGTTATGAAACTTGATTCACTCACAAGGTACATAACTCTGCAAACACTAGACAGAGACTTTGGACTAAGAATACTGATGACCCATCAGAAATAGTGATTGTGCCATCTATCTTTTATCTTGTATATATTTTAAGTTTGTTCAGAATCCGTGTCCTGGACTAATAGGAAAGGCTTTTGTTACAAATCAATTAAAACATAATTATACAAAAAACGAATCCCAAGAAACTAATGTACCACACTTTTTTTTTGCTGAAATGTTATGTTTAAATCATGAAAAAAAGTGTTTCTTATGGACATACGACTTTTGCAAACCTTACAGCAAGATGTTTAATTCCACATGTCATACATGCAATGGTGACGATTTCTCATTTCTATAGGTAATCACTCCTGAGTTTTCATACCATACACCATCGTTATTTACATGTATTTGATTTCAAGTTTCATACCTATATTTACTTTTTGTGGTGAATTCATTTTGTAATCTAGTGTTAATTCAAGATTCGGGGAAAAATCCGGATACATTTGATTACATGTAGAATCCATAGAACTCCATACTGTAAATTCGATTAATTTTCAATAAATTTAATCGCTGGCTATATGAAATGAAGTTCAGAATAATAATTTAACTCCGTCTAGATGGCCTGCCCTATACACCCTTCCAATAACTAAACACGTGGTAATAGCTCCTAGGCGAATAAAACTATACAAAATATATATTTCTAGATATTTTCCGAAATCGAAAGAGAAATTAATTGGCAATCTTTCTCCAAAGAGACCGTTGCATAACGCGAAAGTTTAGAAAAAAGTTTTCAGTATGTTAAGTAAAAGTAAGAATATGATAGTCCTGTGTACACACAAAATGCAACCACATTTTTTACTCAATTTTCAATTTCTTTATTCAGCTAAAGGACCCCATCGTGTTAACTGGTATCCCCTGTTGTGGCGAACACGCATACATGTACAAACAAGAGACTGATACTCAAGTGTGGATTAATTTTGTTTAACGTCACATTCACAATCAGGGTCATTTAAAGACGTGTTGTGTTGAGATGGAGAGGAAAGCCAGATTTACCGGAGAAAAATCGCCAATTTTTCGTTGGTACCAGCTAACCGACTGCATCATATGATAAGTTTCTAACGGTTTTCAAGGCATCGTGACAATATATATACACATGTCTGTAAGAATTCTACAGTTTTAATCTAAGCCAACTGTGCTGTATATGACAGCGTTGATATATGGAATAAAAATGACATACCGAGGAGATCATTTCAGTTATACATGTATAATAATTGAAGTCAAACTGATTAAAATTGGACTGTTAAAGCCAAAAGTCATTTACAATTATTTACAGATACGGACGGTTTTAATGATAGAGGACAGAACTACATTGATTGGTAGGAATTATAAACACTAATTTTCCTGGTGGCATTGAGAGCAGTTCAATAGTAGTATAGGTACGACGGAAATAGTTTCCACCTTCTACAGGAAAATTCGCTACCCTCTTTGTTCTCGATGTCAGAGTTTGAGTTCGACACACATGTATGTTGGTAAGTTTCCAGTTGATGTTTATTTCCAATGTTCTTTGTTATCACATAAACTAAACACATTCTTATTTGGGAAAAAAAGACAATATTATCAGGTTTTAATGATACATATATAATGTCTAGTGTTAAATGTCATCAGTTATAAAATATGTTGGGCAAACAACTGATATTACATGCATGTCCAGATTTCGCATTGAAGGATGTGTTCAAAAAAGCAAACAGAAGACTTTTCAAAATTGTGCTAACATCAATGAAAATGTGTTAAGTTGTTAAAAGTAATGGTATAGTTGATGTCTTTATCATGTCAGCTGTGAAGTAGCAACCATTTCCCGAAATTAAAAAGCCAGTCGATGGTTTTTTTTTCGTTTTTGTTTTTGGTAAAATGAATTACTTTGTTTTTTTGGGGTTTTTTTTCAATTTGATAATTATCAAAGCTTTAAAGATGATATTGAAGTAACTTTAAACAACAACAACTGCATTATGACCATTAAAGTTGCAAATTACCAGATACATGTACAAATATGCCTCCTCCATTTTCAACTAGTACTTCCACTGTATAGAAATATAGACGATATAGCAATAACTACTGGTGCAGCGCCGGTGGTTAATTTAAGATATCCTGACAAATAAGCACGAAACCTCCACTTCTGGATTGCGAGTCCGAATCCCAAGTGAGGCCGTGACCAGGTACGTACATGTACTGACCGCTGGGTGGTCGGTGGATTTTCTGCGGGTACTACGGCTTTCCTCAACATGTCATTGAATGAAACTTGTTAATATGACGATAAACTAACAAACCGAACCAATTTGGGAACTACTGTACTTCACATAGGTCTGGATCAAAAGGGGTTACTATCACGTAATTAAGGGGTTACTATCACTGTCTTAATATCCGGGTTTTACTGTCAGTGTCGTTATATATCATGTGTTTGTGTTTGTTTAATGGGCGTCTTGATGAAAAGACAAAATGCATTGAAAAGTCGACAAAGCATTTTGTCAACACGGTTAGGATTATTTTCCCCCTCATTTACTGTTTGATGAAATTCGTATCCTCCCATGTTTCCCGGAAAATACCGTTATCATTACTTCGATCCATGTCGTTATAAATACTGTTGTGTTATAATAACCAATGGAGTATCGAGGATGAAAAACTTCTGAAACCTGTTATAACATCACACTTCTCTATTCGTCATATAGCTGGAAACCCTTTGTTCCTAGTTGTACAAACTTAATTTAGAGACTGACTGGGAAATAGGACGCGTAAACGTTTGTTCTAGCTTATACACAACCGAGTTTCTTCTTTTATAGACTTAAGATTCTTAATCTTTTTTCACGTACTTTTGTAAACATCTAATGACGTCACATAATTGATAAATGTCGCGGTAGAGACGGATTCCTATTTGTTTATATTATTAATAACAACACCTAGAGTTCCCGAAAAAAACCAAATGCACTACACCCAATATTTTAAACTTCTCGAACTGTCAGAATAGTAAGGAATTTAACCATTTAAAAACTAAAATGCACTTTTGGTTTGGATCTGTGCTCACACATACAAACTTCTTCAATTGAATTGGCTTCATTACATAACAGTCATTTTATAAAGCATGTCGCCAAACTTACCATTTGCTCGTTTTGAATAAAACACAGATGGCAATTTTTAACCAAATGGCGTTTATCGATAATTCTGAATACGACCGATCCAAAACACATACTCCGAAGTTTTATAATATTGCCCTTTTTAGATCATTTGATAGTTTTATAGTGAATTTCAACATTAAAAATCTATTGAAAACTCTTCATTTTTTCGCAAAATTGAATTTTTATGGGGATTTCGGTCAAATTGCTCGTTGATAACAGTTCTAATTACGAATATGCCTCATGTAATGGGTTCAAACGCTCATATAATTTTTTGTTTAAGTTTTTTATTACAGATATCATCATTGTAAAAATGCGGAACGAATTTGTTTTAGATGGAATTGGTATTAGACCAGGAAGAGCCATATATTTTAAAAGTAATTAAAAAATATTACTTAAAATGAACATCCGATATTAACTTTTGATTAAAAGAAATTGCCGTCTTCGTTCACAACATATCAGTTCTAATATGCCTCGTTTCGTTCCGTTTAGGAAAGGGAGATAATTCAGAATTTCATATTACTGGCGGGAAATACCACACGAATAGCACGTGCATCTAACAAAAGAAACCGACTAGTCGAGTCACACACACTGCAAGCAGCAAAATTGTAAGTACATCACCTGAATTATGTCAAGTTAGTAGTTTTCTTTTTGGAGAAAGATTAGTTTGACTTGATAATGTCCAAGCACAGCGTATTTAATCAAAGAATTACTTTAATCTAGATGCTAACGATATTGACATGATTGTCTAATTCATCATGATCGGGTTGAGAATAAAGACGGACATTTGCTGACGTGTAAAATTTAATGCTCTATCGATTGTTTTAGAAAAAAAAAAGATTATTATAATTGATCTCTAGAAATATCTTTCCATAAACTAACAGGTATTATGTAATTTATCATTTTGATTTTTCAAAAAACCAATTGCCAATTGATAAGGTTTTTAGTTGTATTTAGTTAATACATTTTAAATCGATATCGATAATAATGATTTTCTACAAAATACTGATACTAATAATAATAAATAATTCAATTTTGATTGTAACGAGCATTTCCATTGGCTTAAAAATTACTATATCAGTCCATAAAGAAAAAAATGGCGTCTCAGTTGGTAACGTCGCTTCTGATTGGCTGAGATGACGGCGTAATGATTTCTTGAACACAAGAATCCCAAGATGAATTTTGAATATTGAAGAGATTGTCTTTTTAAAATTGAATTATAAAGGATTTTTTTGTGTTATGGAGATATAACACAAACATCTGAGTTTACTCTCATCATAAACAGAGATTTGTGTTATATCTCCTTAACATAAAAATCTAATCAAGTTAATTCTTAAGTACAGTCAGATATTACGTTCATTTATCATTCAGAGCCCACAGTTTGGACAAAGTTTCTATAAAAAGTATGTACACGAAATTCGTGTTCAATGAAACACAAACTTCTATACTGCAGTTATCATCGTTATAGTTTCCGATTTTTCATGTTGACCTTTGACCCAGATTGTTATGGCGGATGTCACCGATGAAATATAAAATAACTTACATTTCGCAGCACTTAGGTTATTGCTTTTTAGTTTAAACTATATTTTGTTTTCAATATAGTACATAAATAACAAAATATCATAAAATAATTTACCAAAAGTGTAAGATATTTATATTAATCCGTCTTAATTAGTATATACACATAGCATTAAATAGAGAACTAGCTAAGTGTCTTGATTTCTGTTTTACATTTTAATGGATACGTTTGATATTGTTTTACCATTTTGTACTACTCTATTGGTATTCCATTTCTTCTTACATGTCATTCTGGATTGGGATTGCGGTGATCTAGACCGAATCAACTGTCTCTTACAAGGGTTTATAAGTAAGAGTCTCTAAGAATGAGTAAATAATTTACCTTTTAGTTAATAATATGCTCGTGTGAACATATCAATAAAGAAAACGTAATTAAAAATGGTTCATTTTAAGACACAGACGATTCGGTCCAGCGGTAGTTGAGTGGGTAAAATGTCCTGACACATCATAGCTAGTTCTCTATCTCTTGGAAGCGAGTTTGAAACCCATGTGTCGCAGTAGTTATTTTCTCTGGGTACTCCTAGACCAGCTTTCCTTCATTTCTTAAACCTTAAATGACTATGAAAGTTAAAATAACGGAAAAAAAGGAATTTTAGTCCATGAAGGATATTATTATTTTTGACTATAATTGTTTTTCTCTAGCTCAGTTTATTTAATTTAGTGTTTATTCAGGGACTATTTCTCTTTTTGTAAAAAAAGTTACTAGTCTGTATTTGGATATAACAGGGTTATCTTCCCTTGCGCGTAGGTATTGAATGTGACGTCATATGTGTTTCCGAGCGTACCGTCATAAGTTTCGCGGAAAACGACGTGAATTGCGCCCACAAAATAATGACGTCACAATGGATAACTAGTCACAAGGGAGCTAAAAAACGTTGTTTTATTGCATGTTTAACTAGTTAATTTCGTATCGTTTGCACATTCCATATTACTTTCGAAATTTTGTTTCATATATATTTAACAGTCGAATTTACAAACCTTTACTGATTTTAGCGGTGACCCTATTTGAATGAATTGGTGCTAGAAACTAAATATGCGCGTGCTGTTGATATATCAAGCAGATGTATATAATAAGTAGTTTTTTGCGCGAATCCGTCATTAATGTTCAAGAAAGATTTCATGCTTAACTTTGATCACGCTGAAATAAATGCGTTTTAAATAGAGTAAAAATGTACAACTTTTTTCTTTCATGTATTTTGATAGGAAACAAAATCTAAAACTAAATGCTATCCAACGAAATACCTTAGCCTTTAATGGAATTATGTGTAAAAAGATCCATAATTTTTTATTTGATTTGATCTGTTTAACGTGTTTTTAACAACCAGGGCGATTTAACGACTTGTCAGGTTTAGATGGCAGGGGAAAACCGAGGTACCCGGAGAAAAAAAACCGTCCAGCGATCAGTACCTTTCAACTGAATTCAAACTCGTGACACATAGGTAGATGGCTTGTGTTGATATGTCGAGACATCTTCACCCTTGGCAACCGCGACCTCAATCCTAGATTCAAAACATTTGCTAATTGAATTGACAACGTTAGTTTGATAAGATATCATATTACCTTGCATATTGTATGGAGTCAAAACCTTGCTGAATAATGGTAATACTACGATATAGAAA
This sequence comes from Argopecten irradians irradians, assembly GCA_004382745.1. Classification (NCBI taxonomy): domain Eukaryota; kingdom Metazoa; phylum Mollusca; class Bivalvia; order Pectinida; family Pectinidae; genus Argopecten; species Argopecten irradians. The sequence goes on from SAYR01069973.1 coordinate 530,737, forward strand.
AATGCTAAGTAACAAAGGCATAAAATTGTGGATTGATTTGATTGCATCAAAAACATATATACATAGAGAATTGGACTCATTCTTTGTCTTAGTTGACAGGCAGAGGGACCACCGCTTTATAGGCATTTACTTTTAAGTGTATTTTAAACATTATATTTCTTTATCAATACAAAGTTAAACATTATAAAATAATGGTTTGATATGACTTATCGTCCTGGTTATCAATATTTAACATGATTTTTGAAAACGTGAAAATTACCAATTTTACCGGGGTTTCAAAAATTAGACCTTCAAATTCGGATGTGCATTTTGTTTCATTAGTACATATATGTGTATATAAGTTGAAATATTTTTTTTCTTTCCAAAATCGTACTCAACCCATCTCATCAGTACTGAAATTTTGTAACATATCAAAGTTATTAGTTGGTATTTAACTATTTATATATCTAATAGAACCTTAAGCACGTACAGATGTACATCTACCGATCTCTCTAATATATGTTTCTGATTGCATATGCGATGTAAAAATAATAATGTTACCACCCCTCTATATCTCACCCACTCCTATCTCACTCAATACAGTAATTATGGTATAATTCTATATCTAAATCCACCGCACGATGCATATATTTTATGTATTGTAAAGTATAATGGAAAGTCAACGCCATGGAATGGTCCACATGGTAACACTATCAGTCATATTACACTGTAACCATGTATATTTTAGTGTTATACTGGTAATTGGGGAGGCTGAATTTGGTTACGAGTTCCGTTTAAGATAAACTTCAGCCTCCCAAGTAATTGTCCAAATCGTACACACTCTACATATTCAGTCCTATTACACTGTTACCATATATATTAAAGTGTCATTCCTTTAGCATCGGAAACATTTGTACTGTAAACTACTTATTTTTCACGTGCATTTTTTTCTGTATTTGACGGCCGATAAAATCCGCGAACAAATAGCCGCGGAATACTTCCAACTAAAAATACATAAGAGTGTTTTAACTATTAATCACGAATTTATATGGTCGTTAAAGTGACAATTCATTCTAAGAGAACATTAAAACTTGTACATATATCGGAAAAACCCAGTTCTGATGGAATTTAGATCAGTCGGTTTTACTGTGATGTGCCTGAAAACCCCATGGTGGTGACATATGTGTGAAATTTTCAAACTCCCCCATTACACATTGAGGTCGAACTTCTTGTATGTCGAACCCTGTCCCTTGCTCGTAGAGTAATGCAACTTTTGTCTATAACTGCTCAAATCGCTCTGAAAATAGTTTGTTTACCTTATTAGGTGAATTATCTTGCCTCAAAACCATTTTATCACCCTCGCAGTGGTTATGTAGTTCATTTGTTTAACGTGCGTGACTTTGGCTCGGGTATAGGTACAGCGCCCATATTCTACCTGCTTTATCGTATTGATCAACGATTTGATATTTCAACGATATTAATTAAAATACTTAACAATGACGTGGAATTTGTCAATGTTTAACGTTATTTGTTTCATAAAAAATATAGAATAATACATTTATGCCATATTTCACTTCTTGGTTATGTAAAAGAATTAGCCTGAGTGAATTGTCTCTTTAATACGTCGTTCGTCACGAAAACGCGAAATTAAATCACCGCGACAATCCGTCGGTTTTAAAGATACACCGGGTAATGTAAACCAACTTTCATTCACGTGCGATTTACTGTTGCGAATTTTGCATTCCAAGTAAATTCACGAAAGTTTGTTTCCGCGAATTACCATAATTTTCATTTGATTTTGTAACCCGCGAAATTTGCTCTTCGCGACATTGTTTTGAAATGACATTCGCGAAATTTAATAGCCGCGAAAGAAATTTGGTTTACAGTAATTAGTTTCATGTATATTGTTATACAAGGAAAATTTCAAATCGTCAGTTCATAGTTGTAATGACAAAACGCCATCAAAGTAAGGAATTACTAGTAAATACCACAAATACCACAAAACAAGAATTTTCATTTTCAATCTGTTTATTTTTGATCATCCTTTACGATTTCATCTTAAAACTTCAAAGATATAAAAATTGTGTCGTTGTCAATGAATTATAAACAATAAAGTGTAATTTGTAATTCATCAAAAACATGTAAATTTATATACAAATACATTTCTTTATTTGGCTTTTATGTTTCTTATAAGGAAATAAAAATAAAAAAATAAAACAATCAACAAAACAACATAACAAAAGTTAAAGCAAAATTGACTAAGGAACTGTTATAACAGTAAAAATTACAATTAAAAATGGACTAAAACGAACAAAAATATCACACTTAAAAGCAGCACAAATGCAAAACATCTTTCTACAGCACGGTGACGGATAGCAATTTATAATATCGTTTTCACTGACCAATTCTTAAATGAGACATATAGACGTCATAATTGAATGTTTTCAGTAAAATAAAAATATTCAGGATATTTAAATACGGTTTCATTATTATAAAATATTCAGGATATTTTACTACGGTTTCATTATTATTAAGACATTGTCGTTGTAGCAACATTTTATATAAATTGATTATCAGTTCATTTTGAATATTGCAATAAGCACTTATTTGTTTTAAAACTTAGCGTCTCGTTGATATCAAGAAACTTATATGAATAATAAACAAACCCACAATAATGTTGTAAGTGTACAAGAAGCGTCATGAAATATTATATCATAAATCACGAAAGGTATGAACGCAAACCACGATAAGTAGGATTTCAAAGAAAAATAAATGGAATCCTGAATAAATAATACAATGCATATAATGACTTTAAAGGCACAAGGTTTTGTATTCGAGGACTGACATTAATGGCATTGACTAATTAGGAGAGTGCACGTGAATACATAAGAATTATCAAATCTTTACAAGAAGCACTAGTTAATTATTTCCAAAGCTAAAATCAAGAATATAAAGACTAATTATTATTATCTAATCTTTGCTAATGTTGAAACAGGTATTAAGATCAGCAACGGTAAAAACCTATTTGTTTTTTTTTTTTTTAAATTATTCGGAAAATCGTCTAAATGAAAGCTATTGTCTTGCTGATTTTTTTTATACAACAACGTCAATATGAATTCTAAGCGATTTCGAACAGCATTTCGTTCAAATGTTATTAAATTAGTATAGTTAATATATTTCTAATTAAAAAAATTATGGAAACATTTTTCATTTTGTGTCCAATCATGGTGAGCATGAAGAAAATAAAACTAATTAAAAACAAATACAAAACATTGATCAAAACAACAACAAATAAATCTACAAAACAAAAGAAAAAATGATAAAAATAAAAGGCTCGTCTAGTATTTACACCGCACAAATTGCAAAACATATTATGACCGGTAAGTACTACTAATTCTAGTAGAAATGGTATTGCATAAAATCCCGAGGCATGGCACAGTTTTAACAGTAAACTTGTAACTTTGGTATACAAAAATAAATTAATCGTGCATATCTATTCAATGAGGCACTATTACATCTGGGAAAATTGAGTTAATTGTACACATGTATTCAATTAGGCACTACTGCTGCTATAGGACTTGAGGCATCAAAACGGTACCGTACTACAGTAAATTTGGTTGTGGTCGACGTCTTAGTTATCTCCGATATTACCTTAAGGTAAATTGTGTCAATAAAGTTTATTAATAAGGACTGATATGTCTAGTTAATGTGAATATGCGATTTTTTAGTCCCTTCGACAATTAATCCCGTTTACACGTGCGCCAAACTTGAGGCGCGGCAAAGTATTAACGTTGAGAAAATATTCGACACAAGTATTTCCGGAAATAAAATGTATGAAAATTATATAACCATACATTTTCCCTATGATTGTTAAATAAAATTTAGAAGTTAAAGAAGTTTAATGCTATCTCTGCAAATATTTAAAAAATGCTAATAAAATTATACAAAAGATGTTTATATCATTCAGTATCTATTTAATAAATCGTTACCGACATTAAATAAAACCTACAACAACGTTCCTACCTATACCATAATTTGTAGATAACATATCTTTATTACCCGCGGTGCCAATTGCATTTGTAAAATTGATATCAATTACATGTTATGAAATTTCATTATAAGGCCATCATTATAAAACACATGGTTAAGAAGCACTTCGTTGCGTCACTTACACATTACACAAACATATAAACATTTTCAGTGATAAAGGTCAAACATACAGGACAAACACATTCACTGAACTCAATATTATCCATCAACAAATCCTTGGAATGGTTTCAGTCTTTTTAATTTGCATCACAAAATATTTTCTCGTAATAAAATTTTCCTCTAAGGTGTAATTCACACGGAAGCTGTCAGTTGATTACCTTGAGGGGTATTAGTAGGCTAATTCACTGCCCCAAGGCCGGTACGGTTTAACGGAGTTGTTGTTGTAATTATTTGAACCGTTTTGTGACATCATGCTTTGCATAGAGTTTAAAGACACTGGGAATTGTCCGTGTAACTGTGGAATCAGGGAAGGTGAGACCTGCTGACTAGCAGCACTGTTCATGCCAGACATTTGTCCGTGAAGTGGCATGTTCATACTAGACGGTAGTCGGAGGTTACCGTGAAGGGACTCCGGTTGGCTGATCCGGGCTTCACTGAAGGAAGCTGATGATGAAATTCCCTGATGTGATGAATGGGTACTCATTGCCAATTCTGATTGGTTGTTTTGTTGTGAGGAAATCATAGATCCCATTGACTGCATGCTACTTCCGCCGCCATACTGATTGCTGATTGGCGCATGAGGTGTCATGCTACTCCATGTTGAATTCTGAAGCGTGGCTTTGGCTGCAGCCTCTCTTTGAGCTGAGAAACATTGAAGATGACTCAGCAACCGCATTCTCATCGGGTCCTGTAAATCCATTCCTTCTACCGCGACGAGGTAACGGGCAACCTCAGAGGCACATTCGCGGTAACCCACTCCTCTGTAATCTACGGCCAGGTTATGCGGATCGGGATAGTTGTATCCATTCATGCCTGAGGATTTAAATGAAATATTGTTATTACTCTTTTGTCCATATAAAGTCACTATTTCATTGGTTGATATGTAATCTGTACAGAATAATATCAAGATATTTCATATAAGTTTGATAAGAGACATGGTGACGGAACCATTAACAAATATTGCTCTCATCATTAGTACGTTTTCTTCAGTCAGAAATAGAAGCGTCACAATAACACAGATCTATCAAACTGGATATTTCATCATGATACTGTATTGAACGTTGCTGTTTTTACTTCATTCATCCCTGGGAACAGATTTGAACACTTCTAATCCAAATTCTAGAAGAATTCATTCTCAAAGGTCAATGAGGTTTTTTTATGTTGAACTATTTAGATGCAAAAATGACATGACTTACCTTTTTGGTGGAGCATCTTGAGGTGGTCAACAGTCATTTGTAAGATTTCAGCCTTCTCCAGTTTTGCCGATCCCTTTTAAAAGTAAGATATTTCAGACATTAAAACAATTTCAAACGAATCCATTCTTATGTCAATATCATATGACATTCATTGTCAATTAACATTTACATTTCATTTGATTCTTCTTTAAGTTAAGATAGACTTAATGAATAGAAATACTAATGTAATTACCTGCTTTTCAAACGCAGATGGGACAAGACGGCGAAGTTCGGACAAACTGTTGTTAATCCTATCTCTCCGACGCTTTTCGATAACCTGCAAAATAAAAGATAAATTAAACTATGTGTCATATTATAATAACTATTAATAAAGTTACATGACATCGAATTTCAAATGTAGTTTAGGCATAATTTCATATTTGATAAATCGGTATGATCAATTTCGAATGATATGACCTTTTTCCGAATCGTTTGTCTCAGTTGCAGCCTAGATGATGTAGAATTAGCAAATACCGTTACCATGGGAAGACTACACGTTTTGAGGACATACTCTGTGTCACTTTGCACGTTTCAAAACAATAATATTTGACTAGCCAACCATCAACCATGAAAATTGTCATGCAGATTATATTAATGAAGTTGTTTAATAATGAATATTAAAACTTACCCCACGTCGCTTCTTTCTGTCTGTGACATGGCAACTCTGTGATGGCGACCCACTGTAATGGAAGCAAAAGTCATGTTAAATGTTTCCCCGGTACTATAATTCCGAATGACATTTTCTTCCAAACAAATTAAAATCTTTAAATACAATAGCATTGTATGTGTTGTCTGGATGCAAATTCCAAACAAGCAAGTCACAAGTAAATTAAAGCAAAATGTTTATATTAAACTATTTCCAGATTTCAGCTCTGTGGACACCAAAGCAGTCTAATCAAATTACAAAAATGGTATATTTAATTTAGATTAAAGTTGACAATGGCAAAATCACTGGTCATGAATCTGAACAATTATATATGAATCAAAGATAACATATGTGAATTCTTGGATTAATCGAAGTAATAGACAGATTCGATTGTGTCATTATATTATTACAGTCTCGTTGTTATATACTACACACTGGCGTGCTTTAACTAATGTTATGTAATCGAAGGCCAGACTTCACTTATCCACATTGTTTGTCAGCGATCACACTTGCTTTTGACACGGAGCAGTATCGATTAATGCGCAAGTAAACATACAAGGTAAATGGGGATTTTTGAAAACGAAAGCGATGAACAATAAGGTCCTTAACATCGATCAATAATAATCGGTGCGATACTTAACCAGACGTATATGTGTCCCATAGCTATATACAGACTGGGATGGATAAACGGATATAACACACATGTTAGGGAGAATTACTAGGTGTCAATCAAGTTTACTTAAATAATATATTCAAGACAAAATATGAATGACCATTCGAGATATGGACAGAAAATCCATGAGAAAAGGCATGTTGCGATAACAGACAAGGGATAACCTATACAGATTAGAGTGAAGTCGTGGGAACATGTAAGATTTTGACATTATCAATATTTTTCCCACCCTGTCAGATTTTCTCAGACCTCCCCTTCCTGTGTCAGAAACACGAGGTGCCCTCAACCTGTCGATCATATAGATACAAACATGTGTAGTCTATTTCAACACAGCCTTTTGTTACACATTCTCAGTTTTTGCAGTGGTTTTATAACATAAAATAAATTCTTATTGTTAAAAGGATATATTGTGTATTGTCTAGTTGATGTAGCTATTGTTTTAAGTGCTAAATTACATTGTGTATTGGATTGATCTTAAGTTAAGCATCTCTAATGTTATTTGTTACAAAATCATTTGTTTTAATCTAATTGCTATTTTGTTGTATCGTAATTTTTTTCGCTTATCTTGTATGGAACAACAGTATTATAAAAGAACAAACAAATATCTTGATAAAATTAAATCAAAAGAACGCATGTATATTTAAGAATTGTGGGAAAATGTAGGCATACGTAACTTCTAAATGCAATTTGACGTATTTCATAGGTAAATAGATGATAATCAGAAATTATCTGCTCATATCAACATTTAGGCCTTACGATAGTACCGGGCCATTGTCATTGGTGACAACACTTCAAAGATTTTGATCAATCTTAAAATTCGGATTTGTTTTACCATCCAAAAACAATAGAAAATACACAATTAAAAAGAATGGTTTAAACTTCCCAAGACCTCACACAAGTCAAAAACAATGTTCCACGATGTGTATTACTACACTGTAAACAATTCAAACTGATATAAAATCTTAAACAATGGTTTAAAACCAAGTCTATCTCCCCCAGAAAATAAACAGGGTTGATGTTTATCTTACAGTAAAGATATTTATCTATAAGTATAGGTTAATAGCTAAGGGTCCTCTAGGGCCCCACGTGCATCCATGTGTATCGCACAAGACAAGCCCTCGGCGCACATGTGCTGTGAATGTCGGTACAGTATGATAATGCATAAGCATAAGCACGTTTTCTTACCTTGATTTCAAATCGTCATCGAATAAGCTCTCACTATCACTGTCACTCAGACTACGCTTCATTTTTCCTCAGCGGAAAACTAAATTTGTAAAAGAGTATTAGGAAACGGATGCTTCTTCTTTCCTGAACGCTGGTCGGTTTGGCTGGCCTCGTGCGCTCCCACGGTATTAATCCATTAAAAATTTGTCCGTCGCCTGAACGCACACCTCCTCCTGTTTGTTTTCATTGGTTGAGTGACAGGCGATCGCTTGCCAGACATGCGTAGATTTTGAGAAACTGATGCTAACACGCGCCCTGATTGGCTAACGCCCGTCACGAGCCAGCCAGATGGCAGGCCCCGTGTCATGGATATTACAAAGAAACTACTTGTGACATGTGCCAGCATGGCTGATGAAAACAACCATCCACGTGTGTCTCGCGGCCTTCAGCGATGACCACGGCCACAAACCGATGTGAATTAATCCAAATATTGACAAGAAATCTTCAATTTGATTTACTTCAATATAAAGAATATGATAACTTATTCAATTATTCTATTTTTACTTGTATTTTATTTACTATCCAACTACATATATACATATATATATATATAGGTACGTGTGTTAGGTGATCCCAGTATCAACAGTGAGTGGGATTCGTGGGAACCGCAGGCTTTAAACTATTCCAGACGACGAACAGCGATACAGTGTGTGTATGCAGTTTTAATTTCTCGCCTTCTCCCGGCGTCTGCCGGTCCCGTGTGAAAGAAATGCCCGAATTTTTAACCCAATTCACATAACTTTAAATGACAAACACACCAAACAGAGAAGATATAATAACCCATGAACGTTACTCTAGAGTCGTGTTTACTTTCGCGATACAATGCTATTGAGAGTCAGGTGCGCGCCAGAGTGGGAGGAAGTCTTATTATGTATATCAAGGCTATTCTATTACATGTTGATATACAAACATAATACTACGTAAACTATTTGTGTTTACATTTCACCTATTGATCTCATTTTGTATATTTTAGTAGTACACTATTACTATTTTTCCATTTAACAAAAGTTGTATTTTTGTTCCACCTTTTAAAAATTAACAAAGGAGAATCACACCACACTTATCTAACACCATAGACATCAAATGCAATTTAACCGAAAAAAAACAACATTACTTTATTATCATAAAAGTACAATCTTATAAAGGATACCTAAATCTAAGGACACCTGTTTATAAATGACAGACTAAACAACTATATAATTAACCTCTGTATAAAGGACACCTGTCTATATAGGACATCATTTGATGTCCATTTAGTGTCTTTTATATACAACCTTGACTGTAAATGTAAAACAAAAAAAAATCAAAATAGACCATTTCTCTCTTTAATAGTGGAAGTATATCTGTAATTTGACGGAATTATTGTGTCTAATGGTATTGTCATTTTTCGTAATTAAGAATGTTTCTCAAACTATGTTATCACGTGACATCAGCGGAAATATATTTAAATAAAATGGAAAAAAAACAAAAAAAAACATTGATCTTTTGTGTTTGATAAAAATGATTTTCAGATATGCAATATTGACTCATTCTTACTAAAGATAGAAATAGGATTGACCAAAAGTTCTACCCTAAATTTATTTCTCATGAATAAAATATATACCCGTGAAGTGCGATGTAATGTATGTTAATATTAATTAACCAAAATAATGCAAATCTATCCTTCTGTATGGCATTATCGTGTCAATGACTTTAATTCGTCGATATGGCATGATTCTGTATACAAACCCCATCAAAGGTCAATATGTAACAAAATAACCCTGATATGTTTTAGCAGCTTAGTGTTGAGCAGCTATGGAGGCTCCCACAGCATCCAAAATATAACAGTGTATGTAACGTATATATGGTGAAGGTATGCAGATCCCAGAATAACAATACTGTATTCGACGCAATACGCGACTCATTCCTGTCAGCGCCCCTCCTCGTTTTTGAGGGTTCAATTTTCACTCGTATTAAATGCAGACAGAAACTTTGAAAAGTATACATGTATAGGTTTCTCTTTTTCTCTTTTATTTTTTAGCAAATTGATGAAATACTCCATGCAAGATTTTTTTTTTTGAAACGTTAGTTTACATATTATCGTGTTAAGCGTCCATTCATTTTTTCCCTTTTTGAGTACCATGTGCGCTTATAGGATCCAATACGGTATCTGGAGAACCTATATGGTACAGTTACGGAGGACATCCCACGGTGAGGCGTTATACCGAACATGCGGCTACAATTAGAGCCCTTATATATACGCCTTGTCAGCTTGTTGCAATCCCAGTTTCACTTGTTACAGTACTCAGCTGAGAGACGCCGTATCCTTCCCACGGGTATAACGACTCCTCGACATAAACTAGAAATTTCTACACTTACGTATCTTCAAATTTTAAAAATTATAATTTCACTTACACGTTTTAATATGTTTTAGTAAGAAGGAAAAAAAGTTCTCTATATGACATTGTATATAGGAATATGGAAATATGTTACATATCATACTGATTTAATTTTTTTTGTTTACTTATTTTTTTTTGCAACCGCCAGCATACAGTTCAACATCGCCTATTTAACCTGTTATCGCTGTACAATATGTTTACACAAGTTTTCAATCTTTTTAAAACGTATTTTGTAAACTTGCATATGCTTTTGATAAAAACATTTCGGTGATGTATTGTGCGTATCGCTACAATCGTTTCCAATTATGGTAGAGTCATTTGGTAGGGATAACATTTTCGCAATTGTCGGAGATTTGTTTTGCAATTGGTTGCGAAAAATTGAACCGCGGGATAAGAAGTAATACATGTAGTTAAGTAACCATATGCATTTTTCTAACAAAACAACACAAAATCTATGTACAGCATAAATGGTCGAAAATCAAATATATTAATATTTTATTTTTAATTGCTTTTTCAGACATCTTGAACATGCTACGTGAAATTCTCGTGCAACACCATCAGCAAAAAGTTTTCCAATGACTTTCAATGACATATGAGTCAATCTCAATAAGACTATTCATATTTTATAAAAAATAAATCTTAATTTTAATTTCTTGTAAAAAAAATGTCGGTCATGAATCGGGATGTCAACTTCATATTGCATCAGTATAATGAAGTCAAACCTTGCCTCATCTCAGTAAGGAGGTGGTATTGCTGATCTAGTGGGACAATTTTAACCTTTAGTGCCGTAACATGATGTTTTGAGCCACAGGTGCTTATGAACTGTGAACTGATACATGTTTTATTCATTTCTTGATATATTGTTATTTGTTTAATTTATTTATTTGTATAAATTTTTTTTATTGCTTATTGGTATTGTAATGCTTAATGGTACTTTTCCCTAAAAAAATGTTGTACATTTCATTATCGCAACAATTTTAAGAACCCCTCGATATTATTTCTAAAGTAAATCTTACGTGAATTTCACATCTGCTTGCTATTTCTATTAATTATATAATAATACATTTATTAGAACTTTCATATATGCATTATACAATGGAATATTCAGGTTTCTAGTCATTTGAAAAAAGACGTTGTGATTATATAGCATTTAACAGGGTACAGTTCGAGTAATTTATTTCAATGACTTCAAGAGTTTACACAGTCAAGGACTATAACCTATTTAATGTCGACATGACCATGATATGTTGATTTAAACCTGTAATGATATTGTAGCGGAATTGGAGATATGGATATCAATGCATTGTCAAAGTGGTTTGGATTATTTTTTGCAACTCTAATTACTGAATTGTAAACCATATTTATTCAAATTATAATTCAATAAAATATTTGTACCGCAATGTATCGATGTATCAATCCTTTCTGTTTTTCAGGATATTGTACAAAACTCGAAAATCTAGCAAGGTAAGCGGCTCTTGTTAATTTGGAAAGTGGCAATGGTTTTTGATTTTCTTAACTGAATTTATTTTTTGTTTTCATGATAAAGAAATAGTAATAGAGTAGTTATTCATTATCACTTTTTATTTGTTCTGATATTTTGTCTTTTATTGGTTTCTGTTTTTAAATGGCTTACACGTATTTGTAAAGAGTATTTGACAATATCGCATCAAACATATATATGAAATATTTTTATGTTTGAGCTGCATATATATATGCTTCATACAACACGAAATCGTTTGTTTCATAAAATGTACTTAGGAAACCACACAAGATGAAATAAATTATAATAACGATTTAATTCTTGTTAACGTGGACAGTTTCCATATGTCAATATTCAAACATAGATAACTACATTCCGTAGATACATATGAATCGCTTTAGTATAATTATTATACATTTATATGCTATTGACATTTAATTTATCGTTTATTAATTTCTTATACTTGTATACTTTTCAGAGAAAATAATCAATTAAAATCTTGTGTTTGTGTAATTCATATTAGTTTGATTCAAGAATAACTTATTAAGTATTTCAACTGAAATTAGAAAGCTTTGAAACGAACAAATAAAAAAATTAACATGAAACTATCATTTCTTGGAAACAACAGCTTCACTCATTTTTATTCAGATTTCTTAAGAATATATATAAGTATATACGATTCTCAATATCTATTTGATTTAGACTTCCAAATGTTTATGCTTATATCTTACATCCTTCGATTGTCTAGTAATAAGATGTATGATATTACATATCAAAATAGAGAAAAAACAACATTTTATCTTTTGCTTCTAGTCAACAAGGAATGTCTAAAAAGTGTTTTCTTTAACGTATTTCTCTCTTTTTTTATGCAATATTGCGATTATTTTGGGAAATAAAGATTTTGTATTTTCGGTAAAAATAAAAAATCCCAAAGTTCCAAATATGTATTGTAGAAACTGAGTAAATGATAAATCCTGCACAAATGAATACATTTATCATACACATTTTAGGATCCACAATTTTACGAATATCCAACACCTGGGCACGCGCTGTCAAGCTCTGGCACGCGACCTTCTGTATACTCTTAAGTGTCAATAAAACACTAATATACCGAGATCATAAAGCACACGAGTTAACCGTTAAGTTTCACTCCATGTTTATCTGTTGTTGTCCTGCTCGTGTCACGAGAGATAGCAGTACCGTTAGCATGTAGCACACCTGGTATAGAATCGCTTGTCAAACTTTTGTCATTCTGTCATGTTCCCATTACCCGTACGTTGTGACAAGTGTCAACACCTAATCGTCCCCCGATACATAAAGGAGTCAAAGTAAAGATCCACCCTATTTCATGCACCAGTACCGTTATGTGACACGGACTGGCGAGTCGATATGGCTAAAGGACGCTACACCGAGCTCGGTGACACGCTGCCTCGCTCGAGTAAGCACACACCGCAAGGCTTGTTTATCTCTGAGGCCGCATGCGCATTGACGAATCTCGTTCAAAGGTCGCGAGGACGAGGATGTACTGACACTGTGCACCTGGCCTCTAACAGTGACGTCACGTGGAATTTGAATAGTGTACCGTGGCTGATATATTGATTTTTTTGTGTCAATGCAGCGTGGCAGGTTTTATTGTGAAGTGTCGCTTCTTGTTCGACAACAGGACACGCACGATTTACTACACGGTGCAGCTCTCTGACACCATATTTTTCTGCCATTTGTTAAATTATTCACCTATACAGCTGTAAATGTGCCACTAGCATCACTGAGCCATGACACGTAGGATTGGATCCACCCCTTATCAACGTACATCAATATTTGTGGCATATTCAATATAAATGTTTTGTGGCAGAGGGTCCGATCGACATGCCAGAATTTGGTTGTTGATTTCAATTGATCGATCGATATGTAATTAGTGTCACCATATTTCCGTTTAGATTTAATGAGAAAATTATATCACTATCAATTCGATAATAACTTTATTTGATGTCGATATCAAATATTTAATATATATACAAGCATTTTTATCGAGTTAACATGATGTTGTATTTTATTTTATTTAATTAGAAGATTTAATTTGAGCCTATAAGAACATAGTTACTTAAACCTTTATACCAATGAGCTTTAATGTACATTTTTAGACAATTTGTTAAAAAGCTTCAGTTCAATAGTTTTTAAAATAATTTATTTACTGATATTTATTTGTATTGTAATTTTAAAACTGTCCTTGACATATATTGAAATATTATTTGTTTAATTATAATGTCAATGGTGAAATACCAATGAGACGATTAAAAGGAATCAAAATTGATTTAGAAGACTTTACAATGTATGCTTAAATTTTCCTTCATGACGTGACATTCAGTATATACACTACATGATTGGGTTATAAAAGCACTGGAAATTCATTTATCTAATTAAATTAGAAAAAAAATCGGAGAGATTGACTACCTTCAGTAAATTATACTTTGAGTAGATTTGGCTGGAACGCAAATGTGATAACGGAGGCAAAAAATAATACGTCTGTTTAGGGTTACCCGATCGACCGTATTTTTTTCCGATTTTCTAGGAAAAAAAATTATCTGTAGGTATTTCGATCTCAGACTCGGTTCCGGCCATTATTTTAGAATGAAAGACACTAAAAAAATCCTCGCGACCTATCGACCATATGTTTTTGCCAATATAACCCTAAACAAATATATTTTTCGGCCTTAAACAACCCAGGAAGAATAACTAAAACATTTTAGTAAATACACGACAACACACAATAAATAGTCGAGAAATCGAATTAAATTTTAATGATTCATACTTTTTTTATAATTCAAATAACAAAATGATTAAATACTTTTACAAATAAATGAAAAGATAAAAGTAAACAAAATCATTATCATGATATCATTTATAGAATTGAGAAAAAAAAGAGTTCAACGTTGCTGAAAAAAGGAATAAAACTATGAATATATTTATTTTGAAAGCTATAAACGTTCATTATCCCATCATTAATCAATGGAAATGCTTCAATTTAAAAAAAAAATATTTTAAATGTAACATGTCAATAATCTCTCGGAAATGCAAATTTTTGTTATATGATATGACATCTACCGCAAACGACAGAGTTTTTAAATGTAAAGGTAATGATAATTATTATCAAAGGCGAAAAGAGTAAGAAACTATCGCCAAAGTATGTTTGTTTATGTTCTTATAAGAATGATTCATATACTTATAATCGAATGTTAGGTTTAGTCTAGAGCCAAAGTTTGATGACTTTGACTCGATGTGTTAAATATTCATTCCTATGAGGATAAATAAATACATAAACGTCCCTAGCTCTGGAACATACTAGTATAGTATCTGTTGTTTCTATACCGCCACAGACACGATGTAATAATATGGCTATTTTTGTAAAGGTTACTCCCACATGAATCAAGCGTATTTTTCAAAACAAACATTTTGTTTACATCATTGTCTATTTTGTAACTGTAGACTCAACAATCCGCCATATATTTGTATATTTAGTACGCACAAACTGTGTGACAAGGAACCAATTATTAGTGAACTCATATTAGTCCTCATAAATACTATGACAATCTGGCAATACACCTGTAATATTTACATCAACAGCATAGAGATGAAAAATATTTAATTATTTAATTGCAGCAAAATCATAGAAACTGTAGGGATAAGGGAAGGTTATCAAATGAAGGTTGGAACATTAAAGATGCTCCACCGCTTACAAATGATATTTGTTCTCTATCAGAAATAGGAGCAGACAAATTAATATTTTTCTTCGGTTAAAAAACTTACTTTAAATTCAAAGGATAATTATTTTTTTGTGTTATTTAGACACATTTATACACGATTAAATATCAGGTATTATTCAAACGATAAATATTTTTGTGTTAATTAGGCACATATATACACGATTAAAGTGAACAGTCGGGCTATTGCAAGGATGGCTAAAGTCGGTAAAAATGGTGTGAATGTATCCAGTATAATTTCTTATGAAATAGAAAAATAAAATCTCTCGCCAAAATCTGTCTGCGTACGAAGAAATTAATTTAAAGTACAGGAATCATAAAACGTCCTCCCGGCTGACTATGTCCGTGGTTACATTTACACGCAGCCTCGCTTTCAATGCTTTCAACTTTCCTTTACTTTAATGGTCAGAACTGGGAAACGTAAGCAGAACTTGGCCGTCGTATTAATATGTGAGAACATTCGGAAGGCCAATGAACGCATTTAGACTGGTTTTCTTTGCCCGACTATTCACTTTAAATATTAGGTATTATTCGAATGATAGGTATCGTTAATGCTATGTCGGCAGTGGAGCAGTTTCAATACATAAAGTTAGAATGATTACAGTTCTGTATTATTCTGCCATTCTATCGTTCTGTTCAACTGTAATCCGATTTATTTTTGCATACACTGTATTTTGCTTTCGGTTAGAATTCGCAAAAATAAGTCGCTGCGATAAAAGACTCAATGTAAAGAACAATTGAATATTTTACCTGAAAATTACGAAACTAAATCGTCATAAAAATGCTGCTAGACATGAAAACGCGAAAATAAGTCGACTCGAAAATTCTGCTGGGCATGAAAACGCGAAATCAAGTCGACTCGAGAATGCTGCTGGGCATGAAAACGCGAAATCAAGTTGACTCGAAAATTCTGCTGGGCATGAAAACGCGAAATCAAGTTGACTCGAGAATGCTGCTGGGCATGAAAACGCGAAATTAAGTCGACTTGAAAATGATGCTGGCCATGAAAACGCGAAATCAAGTCGACTTCAAAATGCTGCTGGGCATGATAACGCTAATCCAAGTCAACTCGAAAATGCTGCTGGGCATGAAATCGCGAAATTAAGTCGACTCGAAAATGATGTTGGGTATGAAAACGCGAAATTAAGTCGCCTCAAAAATGTTGCTTTGCATAAAATCTAAATCAAGTCTACTCGAAAATGCTGCTGGGCATGAGATAGTGAAATCAAGTCGACTAGAAAATGCTGCTTGGCATGAAAACGCGGATTAAGTTTGTTTACAGTATAGGTCCTAAGTCGATGAATTGGCTCATGATCTCGATAGAAAGAGTTACTGATAACCATGCATATCATTATAACTTTTAAACTCTTTTTTTTTACGAAACATTAGAATTTGCATTCAGTTTTCATCGCCAAAGTACGCTGAAATAAGATACAGTGTTCTATTGTAATTGAGGCAGCGACCATTCTGGATTTTCGATTGACGTGGTTTTCTTTATTTTAAAGTCTGTATAATAATTTTAAAAAAATTATATAATGAGCCCCTATCCGGTACCAAAAATACCAAACGCGATAGCACTCATTACAAACGCAAAATAGGCCCGAACTTATCCCAGTAGTCTCTTAGAAGAGAACCATTTCGTTTGTTCATAGGTAGTAATTTATCTTGGAGTATCAACCCAGATTAGTGATATACAAAGTAGGATTTTTTTATCTGAACTGGAATTTTGCTTGAGTTTACCTCATTTTTACTAGACGTATGCGTTTTCATGTTTTTTCCCCGTGAATTTGATATCGCGATTTTCGCGAAATTTCATTTTACCTTTAAACAAAGTGAAATAGCAGCGATCAAATTTTGCATGCGTAAACAAACAGGATTACGCTAATGTTTATTGATAAATCATACTCCTAATGGACTAAAATACTCGTTACTTAACATGACGTATTCAAATGAATCGTTAGATATTTATATTGGTCATACAATCGATTTTTCATTTGTAAAATTGTTGAACGACCATTCAATAAAAAGGATATAAAATTGATTTTATATCATAAACTCGTTATACTATTAGGAGTGGATGCAACATGTTTCCAAACCGAATAAATCCACCTTTGTTAAAAGGGAAGATGGCCTCTCCCAGATATCAGTATCACACCTGCAGTGCTGATAGGAAAAGTATCCATAACAATACAATGCCAGGTGTGGTGTAGAAAACAGGGATATTTCCTAGATCTAAACTTCATCCTTTTGGCTGATAGATTCGAGTTGGGTTTTTGGTATTATTATTTCTATTTAATGTCCTATTTAACAACCAGGGTCATGCAAGGATGTGCCAGGCTTATTGGTAGAGGAATCCCAAAGTACCCGGAGAAAAACCACCGACCAATGACCAATACCTGGCACTGCCCTGTT
Organism: Argopecten irradians irradians; assembly: GCA_004382745.1. Lineage (NCBI taxonomy): Eukaryota > Metazoa > Mollusca > Bivalvia > Pectinida > Pectinidae > Argopecten > Argopecten irradians. Next base: position 548,731 of record SAYR01069973.1, read on the forward strand.
AGACTGATATACCAGAGATAAAAATGATATTCAGTAAATACAATAATATTTTAACGTTAAGGGACTGGGCATTATTCTAGATGTGCTAATAACAATTAAAACAATATCTAAGGAGTAATATGATAATTTTGAACTTATGGGCATTATTCTAGGCGCGGAAATGACGTCCTGGAAATGAAACAAACACTTAAAAAACCAATTTTTACAAATTTTACGGTCTTTTGACTGATGGATCAGAATTACATGGGCAAAGAGGCAAAAATTATATTCAGTAAATAAAAGAATAGTCTTATTACATTAAGTGGTGGGGTATTATTCTAGACGCGAAAATGACATCCTGGAAATAAAAAAAATATGGAAGGAGTATTCTTACGATATTAAGCGGATGGACCCGAAAATGGCATCCAGAAAATGAAAATTTATCTAAGAGGAATTCTTATAAATAAGCGGATGTGTATTCTTCTAGGTCCCCAAAACGACATTTATTAAATAAAAGAATAAAATAATATCTAAAGAATATTCTTACAATTTTGAGCCGGTGGTAATTTTTCTAGACGCGAAAATGACGTCCAGGAAATAAAAGAATAAAGCAATATTTATTGAAGGAGTAGTTCAACAACTGTAAGCCGATAGGAATTCTTCTAGACCCGAGAATGACAAGGAAATAAAGAATATTTCCTAATATCATTTAATAATAGAATAATAATAACTAAACACCAGTGAATGTAATTAGTATACGATTAAGGTGAAATGCTATACTTCCCCCACCAGGAGGTGGCGCGTGGGACAGATCGATTTATACAGAATTGATCACCGACCTTTGTAGCGAATTTCTCACGTTATCCCATCGCTAAACTTTTCTCGTGTGAAAGACGTGAGTCGGACCATTAAGTGAACGCCGAGATTTTACCCACCTTTGGTAAAATTTGTGGTCACATGAATACATTACTGGGTAACGACCACGTGCGCCCTTTTGCAGCGTATTAGTCTCATCATAGCGTAATTAATCAGCAACTAATACGAATTACTCAATCACACAAATGTCGCATCGTCAGCGCTTTGATAGCTTACAGTACCGCCATATTTGTGTTTATGTTTATTTTAAGACTAACACCAAGACCTGTATTGGCTATTTTTGTAACTAAAAACAAAATCTTGCTTTTGACGAAGGACGTTTTGAAATATTTAGATAAAAAAACCCAATGTATCTATTAAGTTATAACACATGCTATAATTCTCTGAAGCTGTATATGCTGAGACACTCTCCATCTTTCATCGGAAATGACCGGAGACTGTTCAATATCCTCGCGATAAAAGGTACATATTCATTGCCCTATAAAGTCTTAATAGCCGATCCGACACTGTGCAAAGAAGAAATCTGCTTTGGCCTGTTACATCAAATATTATTATAACGGAATTCGCCAATCATCTGAGCACGCACACTTGCCGTGCTCTACCCTGAGAAAATGCTACGAAGCTACTTTCCCAAACATTAAAACTAAAACTAATCAATATTCTCGTTGTATCGCGTTCTGTTCCCAGCGCTGCACGAACGGATCAATAGGGGTCGAAGGGCTCCGGATTGACCTGCGTGTTTTTATAGATTTGTAAATATCGCCCCCTCGAAGGTTTAGCTAACATGCGGGCATGGCATTATCGAAAACCGGATGTGTATATGTGAAAATCTGTTGCGAAAGAGAGAGAAAGTGGAAGAAAGAGAGAGACAGAGAGAGAGAGAGGAAGGGAGGGAGGAAGAGAGAGAAAGAGAGGGAGAGGAAGAACGGGAGAGAGAAAGAGGGGGTTGCTTACATTAGTATTTAATAATGGCATTTTCATGTCGATTAGTCGAATTGTTGCAATCATTGGAAATAAGTCTTTCAAATGATAGATTATTTTTACGCGTTTCACATTTCCTAAGATCCACTTACGGCATGTAAGCGAATTAAGTACGTGACGATATGAAAACAGAAGAGACAAAAAACATATTGCCTTTTATATGAAACACACTGAAAGAAATACCTGTTTCGATATAGTATAGTCTCCCCAAACACGCGCCGTCACTAAACTCATCCACGCGACAGAACACATGAGACGACCCTTATCGATGGAACCGCTGATTGACTGGATAGCCAAAGTCTTTTAAGGACGGTCTTTTTTTTCTGTGCGTGTGAATGTTTGTATGTTTTGGGAGGCTTTGGTACATTCGTTACTTGTGTTGTATTTCTTTGTAATACCGAAAATTGGGATATTATGGCGTCTTGAAATTCTGGCGTATTCGTATCAAAATAGGGTGGTTAAATTTTGGTGAGTTTACATTGGGCTTTCCCTATGCTGTGTTAATTTTAGCGCATAATTTGATTTGATTGAAATATAAAAATAATCTGAAGATTCACTATCTTTGTCTGACGTGATTAGTATTGAGGCCATATCGATACCAAGACAACCCTCTGAAATATCCGTCAAGTGGTAAGTCACATATATAATGATAAACATGTTTACTTGTTTGCACAAAAGAAAGAATCGCACAGGTTAGTAAACGGTTTTTCCGGTTGACGCTTCCATACCAAATGCCAAATAAATTAAAATATGACCACGTCCAAAACATCCCAATTAACGACAGTGGAAGTTTTGTACAGTGTTATCCCATTGAGGTATTCTAATGAACAATACATCCCACATTATATTGGTCACGGGTAAACCAGTCGTCCCCATCTTTTGATACTGCGCGCTAAGCAGTAAAGTACACTACAACTTGTGAAAACTACGATGGTTCTTGGCCAGGAAAACAAAACCTTTCCTCACTTGGTCGAATGCTCAAATGAAGGCTAAAAGTGAGGTTGCATCAAGGGAGAAGTTAGAAAGAAGAAAGTAAAAGTAGAGGAAAGATGCGACTTCAAATTTAGTCACCTTTGATAATTCTAACACTGTCTTGTGGCAATTATAGTAATACTTCTGACCTATAACCCAGCTACCGGGGTTTTATTCTTCATTTTCATATGAACTAATGTTGTGTAACTTAAAGAAACAAGCAAATGACGAGTCGGCAAGATTTGATTTATTTCAAATATTATACATTATTTATATGTATTTTTATATTCCCAAGATGACCAAGGATATGCAATAACATAAAAAATAACTATTTTGGCATATTCTACTTTCCAATTTCAGTTTAAATTTTAAATTCTAAACATTCTTTCAGTTTTGTATTTGTTATTTGTTTTGTTTGTTTGTTTTCTTCTACGTTTATTTTTCAGAACGTGTTATAGGTCGATGGTTTGAAAACAAATGAGCTAAGCATTTTTGATACTTGTTCATTTCATATATTCGTTGACTGCGTGAGCTCAGCTAGTATCTAGTCCGGTCATGGACCATTCTTTTTCTTGCATCTTATTATTTTGAAAAAGTCGTTCTGGGAGAGCAAGGGACCAACACTTCTAGCCTGAATCACACCTACGACAAAACCCTTTCCTATGGCCAGTTTTAGAAAAAGGAATGTGCTGAAACGCCGATCGACAGAAAAACGTTCATGATATATTAGTTTCAAAAGAAAAAAAAAAAAAAAAAAAAGAACACATACCCTAGGTTTGTCAGCGTATTAAATGTATGTGAATTTTAATTCAGTTGTTCGCAAATGTCTTTGAATAAGATGCAAAAATATTAGAAATGTTTGCACTAACATATGCGTAACCATATCACTTTTTCATCAGTAATTTAAAGAATTATTGAATAAAATAATTGTGCAAAATTATGTCAACTGCTCTCAGTAAGGGAACGTCTGCGGTAAGCCATGACCTGCCGTGCTATATTCCGTATTTAAATGTTTTTTTTATCCGAATACATAAATGGTAGTATTATTAGACCTGTTGAATGACCCCCTAATTATGTCTATTTGACACCGGCCATTTTGTATATACGTGGAGTATTTTGTACCACCATTAAATGCCTGAGCGGCGTTATCGCCTGCACACTCGTGGAGATGGTTGAATAGGTAATTTGTGTGGGAATTGAAATGACGACTACGTCTCAGAGAGGGGCATGGGACTAGCGATTTAATTACATAGGGACACGCGAGCACTTAGCTCACACACTGCCGGCGTTATGTAGGTAGGACGCGATGTAATCCTACTGTCAGACGTGTTATAATCCTACTATAACGTAAACAGTATAGGTAGGACTCAGAAACGTTATAATCCTACTATAACGTAAACATTATAGGTAGGACTCAGACACGCTATAATCCTACTATAACGTAAACATTATAGGTAGGACTCAGACATGTTATAATCCTACTATAACATAAACATTATAGGTAGGACTCAGACACGTTATAATCCTACTACAACATAAACATTATAGGTAGGGCTCAGGCACGTTATAATACTACTACTATAACATAAACATTATAGGTAGGACTCACACACGTTATAATCCTACTATAACATAAACATTATAGGTAGGTCTCCGACATGTTATAATTCTACTATAACATAAACATTATAGGTAGGGCTCACACACGTTATAATACTACTACTATAACATAAACATTATAGGTAGGACTCAGACACGTTATAATCCTACTATATCATAAACATTATAGGTAGGACTCAGACACGTTATAATCCTACTACAACATAAACATTATAGGTAGGACTCAGACAAGTTATAATCCTACTATAACATAAATATTATAGGTAGGACTCAGACACGTAATAATCCTACTATAACATAAACATTATAGGTAGGACTCAGACACGTTATAATCCTACTATAACATAAACATTATAGGCAGGGCTCCGACATGTTATAATCCTGCTATAACATAAACATTATAGGTAGGACTCAGACATGTTATAATTCTACTATAACATAAACATTATAGGTAGGACTCAAACACGTTATAATCCTACTATAACATAAACATTATAGGTAGGACTCAGACATGTTATAATCCTACTATAACATAAACATTATAGGTAGGAATCAGACACGTTATAATCCTACTATAACATAAACATTATAGGTAGGACTCAGACACGCTATAATCCTACTACAACATAAACATTATAGGTAGGACTCAGACAAGTTATAATCCTACTATAACATAAATATTATAGGTAGGACTCAGACACGTTATAATCCTACTATAACATAAACATTATAGGTAGGACTCAGACACGTTATAATCCTACTATAACATAAACATTATAGGTAGGACTCAGACACGTTATAATCCTACTATAACATAAACATTATAGGTAGGACTCAGACACGTTATAATCCTACTATAACATAAACATTATAGGTAGGACTCAGACACGTTATAATCCTACTATAACATAAACATTATAGGTAGGACTCAGACACGTTATAATCCTACTATAACATAAACATTATAGGTAGGACTCAGACACGTTATAATCCTACTATAACATAAACATTATAGGTAGGACTCAGACACGTTATAATCCTACTATAACATAAACATTATAGGTAGGACTCAGACACGTTATAATCCTACTATAACATAAACATTATAGGTAGGACTCAGACACGTTATAATCCTACTATAACATAAACATTATAGGTAGGACTCAGACACGTTATAATCCTACTATAACATAAACATTATAGGTAGGACTCAGACACGTTATAATCCTACTATAACATAAACATTATAGGTAGGACTCAGACACGTTATAATCCTACTATAACATAAACATTATAGGTAGGACTCAGACATGTTATAATCCTACTATAACATAAACATTTTAGGTAGGACTCACACACGTTATAATCCTACTATAACGTAAACATTATAGGCAAGACTCAGACACGTTATAATCCTACTATAACATAAACATTATAGGTAGGACTCAGTCACGTTATAATCCTACTATAACATAAACATTATAGGTAGGACTCAGACACGTTATAATCCTACTATAACATAAACATTACAGGTAGGTCTCCGACATGTTATAATTCTACTATAACATAAACATCATAGGTAGGGCTCAGACACGTTATAATCCTACTATAACATAAACATTATAGGTAGGACTCAGACACGTTATAATCCTACTATAACATAAACATTATAGGTAGGACTCAGTCACGTTATAATCCTACTATAACATAAACATTATAGGTAGGACTCAGACACGTTATAATCCTACTATAACATAAACATTATAGGTAGGGCTCACACACGTTATAATACTACTACTATAACATAAACATTATAGGTAGGACTCAGACACGTTATAATCCTACTATAACATAAACATTACATGTAGGTCTCCGACATGTTATAATTCTACTATAACATAAACATCATAGGTAGGGCTCAGACACGTTATAATCCTACTATAACATAAACATTATAGGTAGGACTCAGACACGTTATAATTCTACTATAACATGAACATTATAGGTAGGACTCAGACAAGTTATAATCCTACCCCATGTTGGAACTGGAAGTAAACACGACACATGATCTTGCGTAGTACACTTTATATTCCAATTTTAATCATATTGATATATTAAATTTATTTAACTGACCATTTAAATTTCAATCAAAACAATATAATTGAATTATAAATCAGTTTGCAGTTTTTACAAATGTCAAATAAAAAAATGTTGGCGACTTTTTTAATCAGACGCCACTCTCCGCCTTTCTTCCACTCTTGCCCCATTGGAACACGGTACGTCTGTATCTTAGACTAAAAACTGAGATTGTATTAGAATTTAAATTGTTATTCTGTCCTTTTTATGTTTGTGTATAAGTTTGTTACTTTATTAAAATTAGCTGAAATTACGTGTGCGCAAGATCATGTGCCGCGCAAGACCATGTTCCTTTCCTGTAGTCCTAGTGATGGGATGTTGAGTGGTAAGTAGGAGTAATAATTGGCATTACCTTTGTGAGCTTTAGATAGGTAACAGAACCTGAAACCATTCTTTCAGACATCAAATGGTGAAATAAAGATGTAAAGTATTATTAATGTCCATCAATATCGAAGGAAATAAATGTGTCCTTATGTGAATTATTTAAGATTTATTTTCTTAATGTCTGTATATTTATTGATACAGTGTAACTGTGCATATCTAACCTCACAACAGATTGACGATGGATGACATATATTCAAGATTCTGTAGTGACAAGATAACTTTAATGATAAAAAAACCATAAAGTCTCCAAATCTCCGACACATGAAATAAAATCTGAAGATGTTGAATAAGACTTTAGGTGTGGTATTCTTTTATTGGTTTTGTTAATCGCCTTCCTTTGCGATCCCCGTGTGATTATCCATTGATTGATATATGTATTCGATGTTTAAAGATTCTACACCAATGACAATTGACATTTTTCTCTATCAAAATAGGAGTAGACAAATACGGGTTTTTTTCTCCGGTTACAAAAGTTATACTTTACACCATATTACAATTGAAAAGTTTTAGCTTCTTATTTTACTTGAAGATAAAAAATTAAAAAATAAAATAATTGTGCCCTATATGTAACGAAAGACTATTTGCCCGTGCACCAAAAGCAAAATTATGAATGTATTTTTGTGTTACTTTGATACGCATATTCACGATTAAACACCAATCATTGTTGAAATAATGGGTAGCGTTTATGATCTGTCGGCGGTGGATCATCTTTTATAAAGGTTATTCATTCTGTCATCCGATTCATATTCTTCGTTATATGGTTCATAAGGTTCCGTGTCCTCAAATCATAAATAGCCAGATTAGAATAACTATATGTCTACCCTAGGTCATTGGAGGATGGTCTCGCCTTAATGCATTTGTGTTGCCATGGGGACATATCGGTGTATTCTTGACATGTGACTGTCAATCATTCAATCATTTGCATATTACAGAGTAACTTCCATTGTAGGTCGGTATTTATTGTGACGTCATTGGTTTGTGAGTAAGTCGACTTTTTTTGCATGAGGTTACGCGCGCAAAAATATGACGTCATTGTCAATACTTTCACACAAGGTTTCAATAAAATATTCTCAATTATTTAAGAAGATTTATGGTAGGTGTTAATTTAAAATCACAGATAACCATACTAACATTTAATTTGACGGTATATTTAAAAAAAATATACGATTTTCCCAGGCCCAAGTCATTTTGTCTAATATCTGGTAGTGATATTCTTCTTTTTATATGAACATGAAAATAATGCGTAGATTTTCACATGTATTTGACATTGAAGGTTCTCCAGGGACTTGCATTAGGCAAAATCATTATAATTTAGTGTGGGTAAAAAATTTCGTTCTTTTCTTATTAATTGTCCGTCACAGCATATTGCTCGCCTCTACTAGCCCCTTATCCCACGCCACAACAGGAAGTCTATCAACTAATCACATTATCGGATTCGGTTACCGGAATCAGGGAGAGTTTCCCACAAGTTAGAATACATGATGGATTCCGACTAGCAATCTATGGTAGTTTATAAGCGATCAAGCTCAACACAACTTAAGTAAATAACCAAAAATAAAACTTACAAATACTTTGTTTTCTAGTTTGATTAAAATTTATCAAGCTGGACAGCTCTTTGTTATGTGTACCTGTCATTATTTTATTTTCAGACAGCTGGAGCCTTCAGGTCGGCTGTTGTTAGCGTTCTAAAAATCCTTTAAAGCTAACGATGCTTTCGGTCTGATAAGGCGGACTCTATAACGTGAACCGTCTGTATTGTGCACATGCGGAACAGAGGTTTGCAATCAAATGTAATTTACCGGAATGTAGCGAGCACCGACCTTTTATCACCTGCGGATGTAATTCGGAACTGTTTTTGTCAACAATTGAACACATAATTTTATATACTGTATATAAATTATAGTTTGATCGTGTTAACTACATTGTAATGGATGTAATTCTTATATCATTTTTTGTGTGTGAATCTTTTTTTTTACACCAAGTCATATTATAATGAAAATGATGTAATTTTGTTGTTCTTACAGTATATGTTGGTTTCTAATGTGTGACATGAACTATGCATGTATACTTTCTGTTGTGGTTTTGGCCCTTTGGAATCTGACAGTAGTTAATGCAATGATTTAATGTCCCCCTCCGAATCTTCCAGGCGTTAAAGGCCCACTGCTTTTTCCAAAACAAAACTTTTAAGTTTCGTAAAAACAAAACAGCACATGAAAATGTCTATTGGTGGTCTAAGATGAGGTTGCAACACCAAGATATGCAAGATTCCCTCCGTAATCTATATTAGCAGAGAAATTTCTTTTCGCTCTTTTGCCGCCTGCTGCAGTTACAGTCAAGTAACGCGCAGTGATTATAACGACGGCGGAAACATAAGACTACCCATGTTATGAAAATAAACATTTAATTTATCTCATTAAAATTATTCAGAAGTTAATGATAAGTGTATTATTAACGGTAATAAATTTTGCGAATCTACAAAAGTATCATTTTTTAATATAAAGCCGTTTCGGAAAGGTAGAGGACCTTTAATGCCAGGAAAAACATAATGCGTTTATTGTTCATAATCATTGTTCAAAGGTAACCAGGAAAACAATGCGGATTTCTATAAAAAAGAACATTTCATCTGATACGATATCTGTTTATTAGATTATCATTATTGTAATTCTGAGATTTTATTACACCTGTGTTTTATACAGTATATCATTTCTAGTTTTTATATTTATTATACTTAGTTATAATTACTTTGATGTGGTATTGTACATTGTATGCTAAGAGTTATTTTATCTTAGCCTAAATGGATTTTAACTAGTATAGTGTGCATGTGTGTCGAGAATCGTCAGTGATTGGAGGTTACGTATAGATTTAATTAAGGAAATATATTTTGTATGAATCCTCCATTAGTGAACTCATCATTTACTGTTAAACCTAGTGCAATAAAACTGAATTGAAACTTAAAGATGCTACACCGCTGACAGTGAGTATTTTTCTTCAATTACACAAATTACTTACTTTACACCATTACCACCATTGAGAAGTTTTAGCTTCTAATTTTACTGCAAATTAAAAAAAATATATATAAATCACGTCCTTGTTTTTCGACCGTAACATCCTACTTTTAGGAGAGGAGAAAACGATGTGAATTAATACTAAAAATAATCACAATCGATGCCTATCCACAAGGGAGATAACTCTGTTAAAAGATGGGACGGAAAATTGTGTATTTCTAAACCTTTTATCTACTATATTGGGAACTACGTATCACTAAACACAATATACTATATATAATACTGCCTAGCTACTGATGCTATTTTAACAAGAATCTTCATTTTCGTTTTCATTTTCTTGGTATAACTCTAACTAAACGAGTTCAATTCATATCTAAATCTACAATGAATATAGCAACAGCAGTATCTACCATTAAAAAAACCCTAGATCTCACACACTTCATGTTTAATGGATTGACAGTAGTTTGATAAACAAGCTCTATATCCTTATGTTGGTCATCGAACCTGGTATCATTTGTCCTATTGGATTATTGTTAAAGGCAGCTAAACATGGAATATCACCTTCCTCTTTTTCCTGACTTTCCTCTTCGCAAAGTCTCCCTGGGCCAAGGTTCATGAACATTCCTCTAAGTTAAGGAATTCCATACTTTAAAATTCACCACAGGAAAACACCGCAGAAGTTAAGGAAGAATCTTAAATTATGGAGCGCTATCTTAAACTCCGAAATGCTTCCCGATGGAGAATTTTAAGTAAAAGGATTTCAGGGAATGTTCATGGACTCTTGCCCTGAACACTAGCCTCCTTTGACACTGATCATATAATTGTTGATCAAGAGCGCATCTATTGGCCTGTTTATAATCCTGGTATAATAAGTAAAGAATTCGAACATAAATGTTCCTCTCTTTGAGGAAATATTTTATTTCTGTTATCCGAAATTGATTACAGTCTAACAATTATGGTAGATTTTGCTCCTGTATCGTAATTTTAAAGCGGAATTTCCAGAATGCCCGTCGTCGATACATGTATAAGTTGGCTATTCGCGACGCGGTGTTTTTTTTTTATTTAAACATATTTCATTTGCAATTTTTACAGTACCAGGAGGATTTGGCACAAGTTAAAAAAACCTTATATTAAGCCCGTTCCAGTTATTTTTTAACGTATACAAGCAAATGGATGACCTAAGGTATATAAAGATAAACTTTATTAGAGAGAGAAAAAGGAAAGAGAAAGGGAGGGAGGGAGGGAGGGAGAGAGAGAGAGAGAAGGGAAGAGAGATTATCAATATTTTGATATAAGATATACAAACATGTAATATAATGATAATGATTATAATACTAGAATAATGGGTCTTTTCCAGCGCGGGTGACAATCACATATGTAAACTAATCCTCATGTCATGCCATACAGACTGATGTAATGTCTGTCACATGCCGTGCCCATGGTGTCTCTCTCCTTGTCACTCGATGATCCTTCGCTGATCAAACACGCGGTGTTGATAACTTTAATGGTGTGCTTCAATGACATTCTGTAAACCAATCTTCCTTCGCGGCTGCTTAATTTCTCGATTTTTTTCAAAATATTTTCGCAGAGAATAAAGTTTTGCGAATTTAAAAATTGAATGAAGTTTGTCATAGAATTTAATTGCACAAGAATTGTCAAATAAATCAATTCGCGGCGAAAACTTTCGCGAATTTATATTGATCGCAAAAATAAACCGCATACGAAAGAAACTTGGTTTACAATAGTGTTTTAAAATGGGTAAAAGTTTGTGAGTTAAGGATAAAACAACAGCATACCACAGTCCTCCAAAACACATCAACGCTCATCAATGGGACTACAGCGCAGTCAAACAACAGCAATGCGAGTATATGCACTATATAAACGAAGCCAAACAACGCTTTAGTTTGTCTTATGTAATCATTTATAAAAATACAAGATGTGACCAAAGGACGAAAATTGTGTTTGATTACGTTTATTCTTCTATAATCTATATAGGCAAAATTAGAGATATTCTGTAGAATACTAACTACTCGATATGTGGAAATTGTCGTTGTCGTCAAGGGTGTCGTACAACCGCGCATAGTAAAATTATCAAAATCTGTTTTCATATCTCATTGGAAACACTGTTTTATACACCATCCACGAGTATTTCTACACATGAAATGCTTTAAATCTCCTTACTATTAAAAGAAGTACATACGGATTGTATTTATCGTATACAGTAGTACGTATTAGAAATCACATTGAAAGGCAAACTTAATTACTTTTTGGTTAGATGATTACCCTTAATGTAATATAAATAGCTATGGTAATTTTAAAATGTTGCATACGTGGTGTAAATTATGGGGAATTCGGGAGGCTCCGGTTTTTTCATATTGTGTCTCCATGTGAAAGTGGAACTCTTGCCTTTTTATACTGCTATCATATGGACCGAATACTGTTAAAGACACTGAGCAACACAACCATCCCGTCACATTATACTGACAACGGACAAACCAGTCGTCCCACTCCCGTTACGCTGAACGTAGTCCTGTTATAATGTCTTCTGCTATTTTTATAGAAGACATTCTATATTCAAATAAACGGGATGTTCTCATGCAAGATTTTTCATACTTTAAATGTTGAATATAACTAAGAATCAATTGCGTTTAGAAATACACGTTTATGAAATGAAGTCATGATTTTGGTAGGGACAATTTGTAAAGATTATAAGTATAATAATATTGTAATGATATATATATATATATACTTGGCGAAGGCGTTGGTAAGATACACATGGGACATTGTTGTCTGGTATTTTTACTCCATCAAAGACAGGAGCAGACGAATTAGTATTTTACTTCGTTACAAACCTTACTTACGTTACACCACTACCACCAAAAAAAACGGTTTGAGTTTTTCTTATTTTAGTTCAAGATAAAAATATTAGAAATGATTAATTGCGTCCCGAAAAAATCCGTGGCGCACTATGTCCTTAGCTGCAATATTGTAGCTCAAAAGACTTTTAGACAGAAAATGATGTCGTCTTAAAGGTATAGTAGGCCGGGTACGTATATTCGTTCTAAATATGTCCTATATGGAATGAAGTACTGATTGCGCAAGCACCAAGGGCAATTTTTTTGTATTTCATATGTATTTTATGTTAATTAGACACATATACCAATATACACGATTAAACATCCGTTATTGGTCGAATGATGGCGCATCTTAAAGCTAAATCAAATCGCTGAACGTCAAGCATGAACAGTAAGTACATTTATCATCTTTTGGTGTGATAATGTATGTCGTCTTTCAATGTGATTTTGTTTTTTAAATTACTGTAAACAAGCTTTCTTCCGCGTGCGATTTATTTTCGCGAATTTCGCGATCCAAATAAATTCGCGAACGAGAACGACTATCTCCGCGAATCCATGAATGCTCACGCCATGCTGACTGACATGAATTTCCATTGATTTGATTCTTTAACCACAAATATTAATATTTGCGGACTTGTTTTATAATGAAAATCGCGAAATTGAATTGTGTTGCCGCTAACAAAAGGCTCGTTTGAAGTATATCATTATGGTATATTGATAGTATATGTACATTGTACTGCCGAGATCTCGAATTTCTTCCTTTTTCAGAAATTTTGGATTTTAGTTTGTGACATACAAATGAGTCAGTTTATAGTTTCTTTTTATAATATTTTTAAACAAAACTTTTAATATTTTAGGATTTTCGAAGCCGTGCGCAATGTGTCCTGGTCGGCATTTACAGTATTACGATCTGTATTCATAAATCTAAATATAGTCTATCTAACATGTATCCAAATTAGTTTAAAGTAATATCACTTTAATTTGAGACTTCACTTAGCAGCCCATAAAATAAAAGTGACTGAAATTAAAAAAAATAAATTCTACAGCATTAAAACTGAACGATTTCAACATTTTATTTTTCGAGATATCGGCAGCCATACGTTTACGTAAACATGCACATTGCGTAGATCTGCATATAAGGGTAGTACAGTGGTTTATAGCATTTGCTTTAAAGCAAGATATACATGGAAAAGAACGAAATATGTATCTTCTACAAGTACTTATTGAGATATGTGTTGGTAATTACGTATCTATATTATTAAATTCCCAACTATGGGCTGTGGCCTGAGGTGATCTAGCAGCGAAGCCATGCACGAGCGGCCGAGGTCTGGCAAGGTGGTTCACATTTCGTTATATTTAATAATGTCGTGAACAGTTTTTTCATGTATAACAAAAACGTTACACAATAAAATCAATTATATATTCATAACTTTTTCACAACATGGATTTCTACCTGTGAAGAAAAAACGGGTACTGTGACGGCCCCATACTGCTTCGCAAGCTTAGGCTGGCTTTAACACTAAATCTACACAAATATACATGTATTTAGCAAAAACCAATTGTAAATATAAAAATATAAATGTCTGTAACCTCTATAACGATAAGAAACAATTGTAAAATCGGAATTTGGAGGTATGGATGTGTATACTTTTGTCAAAGTATCGATTGTGTAGTAGGGATGTACGTATCTGTTATTGTTTTTATTAGTCGCCATACTGTGTTTGTACCTTTGAGGACCCGGATGTAAACTTTCTGTGACGTCACGCCATCTTTTCTGAAATCTCCTATACAATAGATGTAAATCCTTTTATTGGGAATTGGTAATTACTGGACAAAAATTATTAATTTTGATTGATAGACTGCATTTCATTTGCATTTTCTTGATATTAATGTAAAAGAACAAACTCTAAGCACATTACAATACCAATTTCCGTATCTGTATGATTTTGTTCTTGATTTTTTAAGAATTTTGAAAAATAATCCTGTTGTAAATCATTCAGATATAGGACTAAATGGAAATCAAGATGGACAGCAACGATTCGAAAAATTTTGATAAAAAATCAAATAAATGTTTAATATAGCTAGGTAGGTCCCACTTTTCAAACAAACCGAAGTTTGCCGTCATTGTAACGTCGTTGCCGAGAACACTATGTGACTACCGTAACTAAGTAACGTCTTTCCATATTATTAAGACAACATGTCATGAACTTTCCGTCTTTCGTTCGGCAACGATCGTAGCTTCTATGGCGACCAGTTTCAAATAAAGATATGTTTACAGGGTACCAAAGTTATTGAGAAATCATTATCAATATTCTTTGGTATAAATTAATTTTAACTACATCTACAAATTCTAATAAAAATAGGGGGCGAATCTTACTTGACTTTTATCTGCTAGTTACGTATAGTGTGGCCTTAAGATTAAGTTTAGCGATAACAACTGTAACGTCAGAACACCTGGTTTAAAATCAAGTTAAAATGACAAACAAATTTTACAAGATCCCTGTGTAAATATTAAAGATGCTCTAAAGATACACATCATTTGAACAAGAACTGATGTTTAACCGCGTATGTATGTGTCGAATTAACACAAATATATAATAATTCATTTCGCTTTTGGTACATGGTCAATCAGTACTCCATTCCATATAGTGCCATGGATTTTTTCGGGACGCAATCAATAATTTTTGATATTCTTATCTTGACGCAAAATAAGAACGTCAAACTTTTCAATCGTGGTAACGGTGGTGTTAGGTGAGTAAAGTTAAGTTCTTTGTCGTCTGCTTCTGTTTCTGATAAAGAAATATACCATTCTTCGGCGGTGTAGCATCTTTAACAATGAGGGTTCATTTCATTATTTATCCCTGCGAATCGAAAGTAATAAGAATGACGTCTAGAAACAGAAGGCGACCAGCGTTGTGCAAATTAATATTCAATTCATCTAGTATGTATAATTGATCAGGAAGTAAGGATAATTGTAGTATTAACGGTTAGCTAATAATTTTTGGAATCTATGAAATGATCAAAGTCGTTTTATAGTTACGTTTAAAAAATCAAAAGCCGTTTCGGTGAAGTTACCAACCGTACGAGCTATACATAATATTAAATTGATGAACGTACAAATTTCTATATTTAAAGCAAAAATAACCTGCATCAAATTATATGCGAAAGGATTTGTAAATATAATTTAAATTTTTGTTTTTCTTCACTGTTTATTACACTCAGCTTATTTTGAACGCGTGTAAATGTATAATTTTAACAAAAACATATAAACGCATTTGAAGAAAAATGTTTT
This sequence comes from Argopecten irradians irradians, assembly GCA_004382745.1. Classification (NCBI taxonomy): domain Eukaryota; kingdom Metazoa; phylum Mollusca; class Bivalvia; order Pectinida; family Pectinidae; genus Argopecten; species Argopecten irradians. The sequence goes on from SAYR01069973.1 coordinate 564,831, forward strand.
TATTAAATTAAAAGTGGCTTTGGCCACCTGCTCACCTCTGTTACAATGTGAGAAATATTTTCTTCTGTTTGATCAGAAAAGAAAAAAATATAGATTGGATGCAAACTATTATTTAATTTTTAAATGTCATAGAAAATATTAATTAAGTTTGTGAGACAGATAACTGAAATATAATTATTAATTGAAAATCCATACGTGTGGTAAGTGTGCGCGATGCCATCCCATTAATTATGTGGTTAGAGCAATTACCAGGAAAACATGACTAATTTAAAAATCTACCAAAAGATATACAATTTCCTTTACTCGTAACAAAATTAATCAAAATTTTACCTGAAAAAATTTAATTTGATATAGAAGCAAGCAATGTAAAGATTCAATAGTAATTGTAAAACATACTGCGATTTCTTAGTTGTTTGTATCAATTTCTAAAAATATATTGGTTGTTTTTTTTATCAGCAAAGCGAAAATAGTTCATAAAAATATTACATTCTGAATTTTGACCGACCGGGTTTCGGTTTTGTAAGATTAAAAGAAACAAACTTGTAATCAACATTGCGACTGGAACAAAAGTCACCCGACCATTCGCTGTTAACAGTCAAAACACGTGCAGGGAATTTTTTGAACAGTTTGGTAATTTATCTAGACTTGATGTGACTATAAACGGCCTATCTCTGCGATACTTACAGGATACACGCGCATATTTCATATCGGCATGGCGCGTGCACGGCACGTGAGTACCACCTGCCCTTGTTCAGCCTCGTTCTGAACAAGTCCCTTTGTAAGTGCTGACTCTCATGGGAGTTGTACGCTAGATATGTTAAGTTAATCATATCTAAATGTAGAAGATCTGTGAGTTGTAGTATAAAACTTTTAGATAATGAGATGAATGGTGTCAGAATTCAAAGATTTGTGGCAGTAAGTTTACTAAAGTCTTCTAAACGGAGTACACTTACAGTCGTATTTTTTTCTATTCAACGCGGCATATCTTTTATGCAATACGGTACATGTAGTTGTAAATGATAATGTCATTTTATACATATGTAAGTGTATATCTCCATATACCAGGAACAATTTAGTTCATACTAGATATAAAGATGCTCCACCGCCGACGGAGCATAAATTATATTCATCATTTGAACAATAATTGGTATTTAATCGTGTATATATATATATCTAATTAATGCAACAAAATAATATAAAATAATTTATCTTGCCTTTGGTGCATGCGCAATCATTACTTCATTCCATATAGGATATAGTGCCACGGAAGGTTTTCGGGATGCAATTATAAATCGTTTTAATGTGTGCTGCAGCGCTGTGATACTGTGAATATTAAAAATGTATATATATATTATTGTCACTACTGTTCCATCAACATACCACGAATATTTCTATCCGCGGAATTTTGTCAAAGCCCAACCCACAAAAGACAATACACACGAATATTACATGTTATACAGTATATGTTTATTTAAAGGTATGCAGATAACAAAGTACAACAATTTATTATCCAATATATGATACTAATAATGAAATTTTGTTTGTCACAATTATTGTCATTGGCTTAAAAGTTACTTTATACAGGAAGGAAGAAATGGCGTCGTCATTTGTCACGTCTCTTCTGATTGGCTGTGATGATTTCATAAAACAAAGAGTCCCAAAAATAAATTCAGATTTTTTATAGATTATTTTAAGCAAAAATGTACATAGAATTATAAGGATATGTTTGGATTTTGCGGTTTATTTAGAGTACACTCAGATTTATTTTTGTGTTATCTTCATAACATAAAAAAAAAATGTCCAAGTTAATCTTTTAATAAACTACAAAGTACAACTTAGAAATTTGCATTGCAGATATCTAAAAACAACGTAATTATCAAAACGTTTCTAATATTGTAATAAGCACATAGGTGTGCTTATTTGTGCATATCTCATATATTATTTGATGTTCTGTGTCATTGACTTTCATTTTACATAATGCACTTATTATAGAAATATGAAAAGACGTGTATTACATACAAACTGTTTACCGGGTAGTGTAACTTTAACGTCGTTAGGCTTGATATAGATAACATGAAAAGTAATATATTTCATTTTAGAGTGCAACTAATAATATTATTATTTTATTTCTATTCATTTTATTTTGCTATACACATATATTGCAAACATTACTATCTGCTCTTTGTTGCTTTCATTATGCTGTAATTTATTTTGCTAAGAAAAAATAGTGGTTTCTGTATTGTCATGAGGAAAAAATTAATAAAAAAAAACAGCACACATTTGAAACATGTCTTTGTTTGTATCTGCATCGACAAAACACATTGAAATTTACTTTTCTTTTCTCGTTGAAATTCAAATTATTGAAAATAAGCATATCGATAATAATTTTACCTTAGAAATTGTGACAGATAATGTTTTACAAAAGATCGTCTTTCTTAGAAGAGAAAAATGTATGGGTTTGCTTTAATGATATTAGAAAATGGTATAACTGCAAATTTAATTTCTGGTACATTTTGTATCTTAATGCATCTGACTGCTACAGATCATTATCTCTGAACGAAAACCCAAACATGAAGAAATATTGGTATTTCAAAGTCAAATAGAATTAGTGGTTAAACAGTTCGGGGTGTCCCTTTGTGATATAGCTCTCGCTTTGAACCACTTTGTGGTATAATCTTCGTTAGCTATCCGTAAATTTTGTTGTTGGTTTTTCGGTTATTTATACTCTCTCAAAGTTCTCGTTCTGTGGTGAATTTGGTTTTTTGGTCAAATTAAAATCTAACGTTTGAAGCGGTAGCTGACAAAGAACAACTTGATTTCCTTAAATTTATTTTCTTTCGTTCGCCTTTTAAACATGTGGTCGGTTTTAATGTGAAATTAACTTCGGTTTTACATGAACAAATGCACCTTTAATTCAGTCTTAGAAACAAGGTCGATTTTGAAACCTCATATGTTATTTTTTACTTTTGAAAAAAACGTAGTAATTATGGAAACAAATGAAAACAAAAACGCTCTTTAGTTATCTTAAATTTCCGTATAATTCAAAAACGTTTAGAAAGGGTTGTTGATCCTTTAGAATAACACCTTCATAGAAAAAAATATTAATTCCGAAAGAGTTAAATACTATTAAATTAGAATAATTAGTTGTGAAGATTGACATGGATTGTTCGTGCTCCAGATCTGGTGATGGTAGGTTGTAGTTTTTATGTCAAGTTACGCCAGTCGCAGTAAGCTGTAAAAACAAAAATAGCTAACCTGTCGTTGAATCGACGTTCTTTGTAAAAATAGAACCAACCATATTCAATAAGATACGGGTTAGTACGCAAACTTAACGATCCGTCATTTCACGTGATATCTGCGGACATGTACAAGTCTAACAATATGGATTGCTCTTGTACATTTGAAGGATATTCCGGGTCATTATACATTCATACCGGAGTTCTTTGTCTAGAACCAAATTAATTTTTCGTATGACCGTGTTCAGTGTTCGAAATCACAGATCTTTCCCCTTACAAACAGAGACAAGATAGAAAAAACTGAGTTCACTCTGTAATATCCAGGTGTCCCATAAAAAGCATTTGTTTGCGATAAATTTTCTGACACGAGTCTAGATTCATTCCCGATTCAGAAGACGGGGAATATAATTGAGGAGTCGGAAAGCAATTCAGGTCCGGCGTAACGCCAGACACGTGACCGACGTACGGAGAGAATTAGCCCGCTTCAACGATTGTGATTTTCCCCTCCACAAGGGGAGTTTGATCTTTGTGATGTCAGTAAAAATTCTAAATATAGAATACGCAGACAAAAGTTAATGGGAAGTGCATTTTATTTCTCCTGCTACCTGCCTGAAGACACACACGAATTATGATGACGCTAGGTCACGTGCACGTCTCGTCGAAACACGTGTCTTGCGCGATTTCGTTCTCAGATCTGTCGAATGGGCATAGGGCGACTAATAACACACAAATATTAGTTAACATAATTGATATCTATCAATAGCTATCTAATTTCGAAAATTAAGACACGGCTTTGAAAGTGCGAGAACAAATTTCATTGTTGAGGAAATATTATATAGAAAAGCGGACGTGTGCCTGGCCAATGGTCTTACATCTGCGCGAGCTATACACGAGGGCATATCTAAGTCTCTTCGATGTTTGAATTGATCGTGCATTGTCAAGATCCTTAATGATTTGGAATGGGATTGAAGTGTCGGTGCATTATGACTAAAATGAACTCTTTGCCATTTTCTACTGCCATGTTTCCAATATAACGGATGGACAGGATTTGTTCAAACACAGCAGCGTCGTCTCATACACATCTCTTTATGAACGAGATTTAACGTGATTTAATGTTATATCGATCTGAGAAGTTTGTTGACGGATTTCCTACAGTTTGTTATGATAATTATTATTTTATTACCTAGTGATAACTTAAACATTTGTCCAATGATAGAAATATCCGGAAAATTATTTTAAAATCAACAACTTTGTATATTACAAATAACCGATATTTTTTTCTTAAAAATATTCTATAAAAGATATTTTTCAAAACAGTTGATATATAAAATTAAGGGCTTGTGTTTTCTCTTTTTATTCGTTAACATTAAACATTTCATTCTTTAAACTGATTTCAAACATTTTAAATATGTATTTAATTTATTTATGTGATTATAAGACCAACGTATAGAAATTAATATGATATCAATACATTGGTGGTGTAGTTTATTTAGACAGATGATATCAAAACTGGAAATAAAATTTTAACAGAATGATATTGATAATGACTAATCCACTGTGTAAATGAACTGCACTTTATTTTAAATTATCTAATAGTAGTTCACTGCGATTGAGAGAAAACAGATGATAAATAGGCGTGTAATAATATACAATTAATCAAATAATTGACCATCTCTATAAAGTCAACATCTCTAGAAAGTGACCACTTCTATAAAGTGACAAAATCTATAAAATTACCAACCCTGTAAAGTGACCATATCTATAAAGAGAAAACTCTAAATTTTGATTGGTTGTTTAGACTATTAAGGTTAAATGAGGTCATATAAAGATGTTCCACCGCTGATGAATTATGTTTTTTCTCTATCAAAGGATTAGACGAATTAGTATTTTCTTTACCGCCTGTGGAAAGTTTTAGCTTCTTATTTTACTGCAAGATAGAAATATTAAAAATAATTGCAGCGCAAAAAAAGTCCGTGGCACTATGCCCTATACAGAATGGTATTACTAATTGTACATCCACCAAAGCCCCAATTCATTTTTGATACCGTCTGGATGGCTTTTTTAGCTTGTAACTTTATAGCTGATGTTGTTTGAATTCAATTTTAAATTAATTGTATAGGTAGATACTATACTGTTTGCGCATTTACCAAAACCAAAATGTATCATTTTTATATTATTTTGTGTCAATAGACATAAGTCTACTTGAGTAAAAGAATAGTCGGCGGTGGAGTATCTATAAGGATGACCTTTCTTGTATTACGTCCTATTAACCAATAAGAACATTTCAGGACGGCATTCCTCGGATTCAATGCGACGTGAGAATGTCTGGATATTTTAGGCTCTGTGGTTGTGTCTTTTTGTGATAGTGAAACTCTTGTCTTTTTATAGTGATATTAACTGAAGCAAATGCACTGAACAACACATCCCACTCAGTTACATTATTCTGACAACGGACAAACCAGTCGTTCCACACCATTTATGCTGAGCGTTGAGCAGCAACATAAACTACCACTTGTAAAGACTATGGTATGCCTTGGTCAGGGGACAGAACTCAAAGCCTACCTCACAGAGCGAACGTTCAACTCATTACCAAAACATTCGTTAGGACACACCTTTGATGAACGTTTATGTAGGGATTTTACTTAAATAAGTATCACTACGCCATAATTGAAGTTTACATTGAATTATTGTGATTTACAGTTGGTATAGCTATGATAGAAGCTATGATAGAAACATGTTTAACAACTCTCGATTATTGGTGATTTCGCGCAAGTTGTTTTTGCTATTACAGCTTAAACACCTTATTCCCGTGAAATAAAGACAATATCCAACTACAGTGTATAGTATATCTCTTTTGATAATATTACTTACTTACTCGCACTTTACAAACGCTACACACTGCATACATGGGATGCCATCCTTAATAATCCAACATTAATCGAATCCCTGATACTCCCTATTGATATTATGTTGAGCGCACATCATGTGAGGAAGGCTCTGGATTATAGGTTCCTGTTTAGCTTTCACCAAAGAGGAAGTAGGACGATTGGTTTGTCTGTTGTCAGCATAATGTGTCTGGGTGGTACGTGCTATTTGATATACTTCCGTATGATAGCACTTTAAAAAAAAGAGAGTTCCGCTACTACATTGAGACATAACACAATAACACACCACAGCCTCCCACAAACATACACACATTCATGTTTGACGTATTTTGGAGCCTGTGTCCATAATGACAATAGACATAGTAAAAACACTTACTGCAACACCCCCCCCCCCCCAACAAAAAATTAAAAAAATAAATAAAAATGCATACATGAACATTCGACACACGCAATGCATCACAAACATTGATGCCCGTCAGTAAAATGAACATTAGTAGGTCGTTAAGTCAACCACCCAGTACCTGTCCAGTGATAAATCTACGTGCGCATCCCGAGTCCTGTACTCAGAGAGTTTTAAAAGGACCCATGAAATTTCTGGGAATGGGTATCTATAACACTGTGGAACCCCTGGTTTTCACAAAAACCATTGAAAAGGACCGACGAATAATAATCGTAGATTGAACTCTGCCTGTCTATAACGGTCATTTCTGTAGAGAAAATGAAGTAATGCGTTAGCGTGTGACTATTGACGATGGTGTTTTGTGGCTTTGTGTTTTTAGCCCCAAGAACAGCTTTAATTTTGCATGTAATATAATTATATGGAAAACAGGAATTGTTTAATTCTATGGCATCTTTCAATTTGGAATATTCATTTTTATCTACAAAATGTATTTTGTATTACTGGTTTGCAAAATATCGACAAGACAGTAGTTATCGATCGGTGTGGGCAGGATGAAACCATTTCTTGTACTTAATTAATAATTATTTAATTACCTGAATAACTTAATTTTAACGCGATTGCACATTGCAATACATCACATTTTATGTTACAGTCAGCATTTTGGTTTTGCTACATTTCACATCGCGTGAAAAGAAATCAAGTAATGAAATGTGACTTGATAATAAATCGGGGTGGTTTACAGACCGAACTTGTCCATTTGATTTGTATATTACTCAACAAATTGTATTAAGGTCGTAAACTGGTACTGTAGGTTGCCCGAACTGGTAAGCAAACTCCCAGGGGCATGATGGGGCTGAAGGGGGCGTGGTCGAATGACGCACCGGATATCCGATACCGAGAGGGAAAGGGAAAATAGAAAATTGGAATGCGGGTAATTACAAACGAAACGAAGCTAAATTATCCGCCCTATTCAGACAGGTTCAAATGTACCCTTCCATTCGGTAATCGAGCACATCGGATTGATATATCTCGATCTCGGTAATTTGAGATATATCAGGGTTTTGGAACCGTCCCTTATTTCTGTCAGTGTGTCATCGGTTTCTGACAACCAGATTTTCTATCAAAGAATAACCATTATAATTTTCTTTATCACGACAAGACACATCTTTGATTATATATCTGTTCTATTTTTCAGTATTGTCGACATATTTGTTAGATTCAAGTATCACATGAATCCAGATCTTGTTGTGTAAAACATTAGATTCAAATACATCTATCTGATTAAATAATGGTGATAAAGTTAAAAACTCGACGTCTGCAGTTAACATAATATCCCCTACTAACATCCAGGTATGTATCAAAGCCGTGTTTGATCAGAATATGTTTTGACAAGACATAATCGATGTTCGGTCGTACCTGATTTGGTTTCCCACACCTTTATAGAGGGACCTTGCAGTAGCGGAAAAATCAGTCAGAAGGTGATATCTTTTCCGCTACAACAGTAGCTAGGCATTTCATTGCCCTTCATTTATTCCTCAGTAATATATTTATTCTTGTCATTTAATTATAATTTTTACATCGTTTGATATTTTCATCTTGATGTCGTATAGCAGGTTCGTTCTCAGGCAGTCGCATTGGTCGTATATTTTTGATATTTTAAGAATCAACTGAATTACATCTGCACGTCAAGCTAAATCGATACATTTGCTAAAATTGCGACCAATTTTCTGGTGATGAGTCCATTGATTGTATTTGATATACGAATGTTTACACTATAGGCACACAGCGCGAAAGTCGGAAAAACTAACTGAGTGGGAAACATCCATACACAAAAATATTTTATGATTTCATTGCAACGATTGGGACCGTTTTATGTTTTGAAATCTAACGTCAAGGGTTCTTCTCATACATAAATTTAAACTGCAGTCGTCCTTTCGGTAACAGGTATGTGAACGTCATCTCAAATATGTATGTATACAGTCTTATATCTTTTGACATAAAATCGACACTTAAAGATGCTCCACCGCTGACAAATGGTATTTTTTCACTATCAAAAACAGGAGCAGACGATTTAGTATTTTTCTTCAGTTACAAAAGTTACTTACTTACCAGAAGCAAAATAATTTATCCTATATGCATTTTTTGTTAATTACACACATATAAACACGATTATACATCACTTATTGTTCAAATGATGGGTATCATTTATGCTTTGTCCGCGATGGAGTATCTTTAATTATACAAGAAAAATAAAACACTTATCAACCAATGGATCATACAACAGGCCATTAGCTCAGCCTTGCTATTGTTGATGGTTTTGAATTGAAGGCTGTTTATTCTAAATATTGGCCTGGTGTTATTTTGGAGTTGTGCTCTCTGTAGAAAGGGAAAAGGGAAATAATATTATATTACTATGCAACCCAATCATTCAAATTAGACCTACACCCGGATAACATTATGAACACGTGAATTGAATTAATGTTCTAACTGTCTTTGTACAGATAGATTGTGACGAATAGTTAATTTGATAAACAATCTGCTAATTGAGTATTAAAAGTTTACGTTTCGCGGGAAAGCTGGGTAATATTTGGTCACGTGATCGACAGACAGTGTGTTGCAGCTCGTTCAAGTGTCATGAGGTCACGTCACAGATTAGATAATGTCGTGAATCGGTACCGGGCCGGATTGTAAATTTTCTGCTCCCGATATCTCACGAGGCTCGGCAGACAGTTAGCCGACCGATTGGTTTGGTAATTAATATAATTGGCTACCACATGTCTTGTTTCGGGGAGGAAATCTCTTAACCTCTGGTACCACTGTGGCTTAGTCTCAGGGCACGAAAAGGAACCGTTTTTATTTTTAAATGGATTCTGTGCCATTTTTAGTTTTCTTAAACATTTAGCTTGTTAATGTCCCCTACCTATTTCATTTTTGTTCCGACTTTGAACATTGAACAAAGGCAAAGACATTTATTGAGGACATGCTTCAAATTATGTGTAAAAAACTCGGAGTATGGATCCAGGGCGAAACTGCCGATATCACTTCTGTCATGCGTGCGTCTTGAGCTAATGGTGTTTTGAAATCCAAGGGACTGAGAATTAGATTCAGTTTATATCACCAGAGTGTCCATGTATACCATTTAAGTAGTCTTAGGGGTCTGCATGTAGATAAAAAAATCACTAAAATTCATCAATATTTCTTACGTGAATTTCACATAAAATTTTTACGTGAAATTCACTTTTTTGGTTTGGTTAACAAAAATTCGCATGAAAAAATATTACCTATATGTACATGGTATGTTATTTTAAAGCATGCATACCTTAAAAAATATGAGTTTTACCGATTGTTTAATGTTTTATTTCGTCACGGTTTCCGGTAAATCAAACTTATTTGAACAGAATAATATAGGTGTGTTGTGTTTGCCTTGAATTTTTTCACTTAAAACTATCAGCAGGTTTGTGAATTGAATTTTGAACATACTTATGAGGAAAATACATTTACATATGGATATTATCTGAAAAATATATTTTCATCAGTCTGAAATGGCCCGATGTGGATCACATCAGCGCTTGTAACACTATCGGCGATGGGATGGAATTCATACCCTGCCGGGAACGAAGTGGAAACAGGGTATGATTATTTGTTCTAGAATATACAATACTGCAGTCTCCCAAAACGCGCACCACGCACTAGATACACTCAGCATGCCGCAGCATGGAAAGCAGTCCTTACTTGTCCCTTGCTATTAATAAGACATTGATTTAATCAAACCGACACATCAACGCCTACAATTCTACATGTCTCGTCAAGACCAGATAAAAATAAATATACCGCATGAGAGAAGAATAGTTCTATCTACAGAGTCTTGCATTCCAATAATTTCAATAAGCATGACCACCAATTGACACAATTATATTTTTTTGCCAAATAAATGAATTTTAGTATTTGTATAATATTATTAAAAACTGATACAGCTGATGAAAAAATGGAAACAATAGAAGAAGGAAAGCGTCAGAACAAACTACTTTACATAGCTTTTTATTTTTCTGCTTGCTTTCTACGAAGATGAAATCTTGGATATTTATTCATACATGTTAACAGCAGAATACATGTTTTCTGTAATGAAGCATAATAAAGAAAAAATGGGGAAATCAGAAAACCAATTCTGTCCTATTCTCTGTTGGAAATAAATAAGAGAAACCTAAAGATTTGTTAGCTTGATTGAGATTGTTGAACACAGAGACTAATATCAGCAATCGTGATTACTTGTTACGTGTATGTTGCCAAGGTTCATGAATTATAGACTTTCGAAATATTTTAATTTGATAACAGGTTAATGCTTGCAACCTACCAAAAATATATTTTCAAAAAAGACTTAAAAAGCTGTTCGTAATTTGAACCGTAAAACTGCTGTTCTATGCTCATCTTTTTGTGGAATTTTCTTGATTTGCTAGCTTACGGACTGTGAGGATTGTTAGCTTCACCCTTTTACTTCAAATGATTTATTTCAAAGAGGAAAACACTGTGATGAGTTTACACACATGTACAATCTTTCTACGACAAAACATTAATGATAATAAGTAAAAGAAATAATAAAAAATTGAATAGTGTAGCTTGAAACAATGTGAATATAGTAACGTAGGAACAGTTAAGCTGAGTAAGTTTAGGTGTAAATGACTCTAGTTGAATTAACGGTTTTATTACAATGGCCTTAACAAGTCTCCTCTGGGTAAATAATCGGACAATGGTCAGTGTTTGACCTCCCCTGATCAAATATGTCAGATGTCATGGATGGTCATTTCATCAATTATTGACACCTTTTGTTAAGTATCGATCTTAACCGACCAGTAGCCATTGGTCAAACGACTGACCATTAAATATAGCCGTGTCCGTGAAGTTAATAACTAAGGATATTAGATGCGGCTAATCTCTCGACAATTTAATAAGAGACCCTGATTTGAACGAGAGTCTCACAAACACGCTAATATGCTATGACAGTTACTACGGCCGTGACATACCAGAAATTACATTAACTTTTTCTAGCGCATTCTGAAACTTCTAATTTGAACTTAAATGAATAATACGATTGAAATGTTGAAAGACCGTGATTTTTTCAATGTTTTCGAGCACTATCATCATCAGTATTCCAGGAGTTGCTATCACTGTATTACATTTTCTCCTGGAATATGTTATAACACAACTGAAGGCTGTGTGTAAGACAACATATGAGCAGATAGCTGTATAATTAGGTCATTTTATGTAGTATAAAATAATTGAAAACGGCGCACGATGGTTGATTTATGAAGTTGTGCGTATATATATCTGTAATCTGCAAATGAAGTCCCTGCAGGCCTGTGATTGATCAGTATTTTTGTCCTCCTGAGAACTGTCTTTAGGTTTACTATGAGATAGTCCATGGGCATAGATTGGTGTTTGACCGTACTTTTGACATTGATCTGTCCCATACCACGTTCAGACACGTACAGGTCAAAGCTGACCACTACCAGAGATCAAAGTTGAATCTGTCCATCAAAGTTTCAGATAGCATGGTTAGCTTAAAAAGTACCCCATAGGAGGTACATGTTTATTTCTTTCATATACTGGCTGGTCTAGGGCAATACACTCATGTTGCCTGAAATTTCTATTTTTTTCCGGTAAAATTTTAACATTTTTTTTTACAAACTCGACTGGTTTCACTATAGAAGATGCAAATAACGAAATTTGTGCTGAAAACGTATCACGTAATTTTTCATGTATGGAATATTGACTTTCATTAGTGAATTTCTTCGAATTTATTTTAAAATAATTCAATTTTGCTTGTTACGAGCATTTTCATTGGCTTAAACATTTAATTTATCAGCCCATAAAGGAAAAAATGGCGTCGCCGTTTATAACGTTGCTTCTGATTGGCTAAGATGACGGCGTAATGATTTCATAGACAAAAGAGTCCCAAAATGATTTTTGAATATTGAAGAGATTATCTTCAGTAAATTGAATTATAAGGATTAATTTGAATATATTTTTTATGTTATGGAGATATAACACAAAAATCTGAGTGTACTCTCATCATAAACCGCTTCGCGGTTTATTTAGAGTACACTTAGATTTTTGTGTTATATCTCCATAACACAAAAAATATATTCAAGTTAATCCTTAAATGACGGGATATTATAGTTGTAAAATGGCAATAAAACGTCGAGGTATGAGAGAAAAATACTCTCTCAAACGTAGATATGAAGGATAGGGATATTCTACCCCCGGAATCACAAAATTTTAAACACTCGACAAGCCTCGGGTTTTACTACATTTTGTGACCCTTGGGTAGAATATCCCTATCCTTCATATCTACATATGAAAGAGTCGTATAGTATTCACTAAAGCTTGTTACATACATGTATATAAGTCATTCGCTGGAAAATAAAATAATACACAGATATGCTACCAGTTTGACACTCTGTTAAAGTCAAAAGTGAAAACATGTAGTTTTCAATTATTGTTGTTATGCTGTTTTCAATTTGAATGAATATTCCCTTTATCTCTGTCATTACTTAGCTGGCAGAAACGTTTACGTTATATAAACTGTGATGAAAAGACTAGCCACAAACCGCACAATTAGGTTTTGTAAATATTTTACAGGTTTCTACGGCTTAAAACTTCAAGAATAGGACAGGGCAAATTAGCATATCCACTTTTATTAGTAATTCTACACTATTTTCGACATCTAGCTATATATATATAGGGGTCGAGGTTTAATTAGCATTTATAACAGTGGATTTTATTTTTTATTTTGTTCTCATACTCAAGTAAAACAGCCAGTCTCACTTAAACTACCATTGAAATAAATCTTCGAGTTGCGTTGAAAATACAAAAGTGTATCACAACACTCTACAAGTCAACAGTGTTATCTAAGTTTAGAACGGATACAGAGATACTTTATATCAACTAAGTTATGTTAAAGAAACTCTATAATGTCACTTTTTATAACGTGTTTCAGTTTTTGCTCCTCAGATGATACTATCAGATTTATCGAATTTACATGTTTCGTATTGGGACCTTCTGGACTTTCATTCGCCTGATGCAATGCCCAGCCCTAGAATATACTTCCTTAGCTTTAGAAAACAGAAAATTGCTGTCAAGGTAGGATCAAGTTTTATACTTTTTCTCTCTAATCTCTACTACAATAGCTATATAAAATGTAATGGCCATTTTATACTAAGAACGTATGTATTTATCAAACTTATGTGAATGGGTGTGAATGTGTATGTCGTTCTGCATTGTCTACATCGTTCTTTGTATTTATGATAAGTTGTTAGATTTCAAAAAAATAAAGAATCTGAGTCTGTATGAATTCAGTAATACGTGCAATCATCCGTATACATGAACATACAGAGAGAAAAGTTGACTAGTCCCAACACTTGACCACTGGTCAAGACTGGACATTACCGTCCTGATGTCCGACATTTCTATACAGATCAATGTTTCCATTTGTATAATTGAGTTAAGGACAGTACCACCACTTAACGCCAATAGTGATATGGCAAAGTATGATTAAAACGGCGGCCATATGTAAGCCCTCAGCATGCGCGTTACGTCACAACCGTTATCTGCCTCGCGATCCCGAAATTAAAATTGGACTACACGTGTCACTGTAGCCATTATTTATGTTTAGTTCTGGGCCGATCTATGACTTTACTGTGATAACTACGTGGTGTAGTCAAGACCATTTGGAACGGTATATGTAACTAAATAGAAGAGGAATTAAAAATTCATATTTCGCACGGCTCACTGGTCGACCTATTCCGTTAATATTCATAAAGTAAATGAATTCGAGTCTGCAGGAAGACAGATGTTGTCTTAAGAAAAGTGTATGATTTCATCTACGTATTTATTCTACGTATATGATGGACGTTCAATCGTCGACAACGCACTAAACAAGTACTTTGGATGTGGAAATAGATCTGTCTGTCTCTCAATCTGCTTAATTAGATAAGACGCTGAAGCTTAGAGCAGAAGAAGATGATGAGGAAAAAACAGAAAGAAAAAAAGAAAGAAAGAAAGAAAGAATGAAAGAAGATGAAATTTAGAAAAAAAATAGCTTAAATTCCAGCAGCATTCATAATTTTGTTGCAGCCATGTATTATACCGGCAATGGGATCTACATAATCCTAAATAATTTTTGATTGGCAAATAAACCGTCAAATAAATAAATCGTCTCTCAGCATATACAATTAAGTAAATAAATAGTCTACATATATTCAAAATCAGTTTCAATACGCATATAAATTAATTACATAGTATTCAAGTTGATAGGATGTCGTTACAGATATTTATTGACATTTTTATTTTATTATCATATCAACCTTTGTAAATCACAACGGTTTTGCGTGATATCAATCCGGATTAGGTCTGTGTGTACACCTATTTATCCCGGTTGTTACTTTCGGGTCATTAGTAAATAAACTGTTAACAATGTAAACAATATATATTATAGCTAGCCAGTGAGACCAAAAGACGAACGTTTAGAGAGATGGGCTGTAAATAAGTGTTAATAAACAAAACATACAGCTACTATAATGGAAACAGAAGAAGAATTTCTCGTCAGAAAATATTGGTTTGAGTTACGTCTACCTAGCTTTTGTTTTTTGGAATCGTACTATTTCTGACTTACACTTGCGAGGTCTAATGGGCCTATGGTTCGTTGAGCCTAGCCAAATGTAGATAGACTGAGACAAAATTGGATGAACAGATGTTCGATCGATGTTGAGCTAGATGTATGAAGGGAGGTAACTACTATAATAAAGTTATAATTTTGATGTAGGGGAGGTAACACCTAAAATATGATCCATCGCCGACAGAGATTAACATATCTATAAATGATGTCTATTCTAATTATTCAGAACTACATATAAAATTAATTTGTTTTGGTTTGGTGTCTGCGCAACCAATAGTTCATTCCATATAGGGCATAGTGCTATTTTTTTTTCGGGACTTAATTAATTATTTTAAATACTTTTCAATGGTGGTAATAGTGTAAAGTAACTTCTGTTATAGAATGAAAAAACTAATTCATCTTTATCAATTTTTATTTTGACTATATGTTGACAAATCTTTTAACCATTTAAAACGGATTACCAGCTTTTTGTACAGCAACTTTGACAAAGAAACAAAATGTCAATAAAATAAAGAAAGAAGAGATGTTTAAAAATTTGATCAATGTTTGCAATAAATTAATTGGTTTTATTTAGACTAAATATTTAGAAGAAACAAATATATACAGGGATATTTCAAGTTTGTTTGTAACGGGCATTCTGATTCGCTGAACATTTTATTTACCTGTATCAGACCATAAAGAAAAAAAAAATGGCGTCGTCATTTGTAACGTCGCTTCTGATTGGCTGAGATAACTGCATAATAATTTCATAGAAAAGAATCCAAAAATGAATTTGAAATTCTGAAGAGATTAACTTTAATAAATTGAATTACAAGGAATTAATTTGAATAGATTTGTAATGTTTACGGATATATAACACAAAAATCTGAGTGTACTATCATTATAAACCGGTTTATGCAGTGTTCACTCAGATTTTTGTTTTATATCTCCATCACATAAATTCAATTATTCAAGATAATCATCCATAATTCACCGTTTTTATTTTCAAAACGGGCTGTCATGAAATTGATGAATTTTGATAAATCCTGTGATAATACTGAAAGCAATATTTTCTCTTTCCAATAATATAGACAGTTACATGTACCATCGCCTCTTCATCATACATATAATACAGATCTCTGTAATTTAAATACTTGTGTTTCCCATTCTTCTATTTTAAAGTTGACGAGGTTTTGATTTCTTGTATGCTAATATAATTATTCTGTATTGGTATATAACAGAGTTATCTGCCCTTGCGGGTAGGAATTGATTGTGACGTTATGTGTTTGCGAGCGTAACGTCATAATTTTCGGAGAAAACCACAGGGACATGGAACGAATTTTTTAACTAACAGTATACATATATAAATATATTATAGTATCAAGGGTGTGAACTCGGCGGTAGAGTGACAACTAGACTTGCAATAATATTATAAACACTACCTTGCCTATTAAATACAGTACTTTAAGTGATAAATTGTTATCGAATCTAATCATCTCTGTTTGTACAAAGAGCCTACTTTTATCTATTACGCAAAACTGTTAGATAAGATTGTATAAATAATACGGACAAACAAGAGGCCCGAGAGGTTTTAATGGTCACCTGGGTATTGATTTACCTTGATATTGTATAAGGTCAGTCGGGACCATCATGGACGCCTTTTAGCCCTACCCCTCAGGCCCCTGTAGGTCAATCATGGAAAAAATGCTAATATGATTCAATGGCCATTCCACACTGATAATTCTGACAACATTTAACTCATTTCCTATCATAAATGACCAAATAATGCTCAAATATGTGTTTCACTATATACACTATAGCAACTGATATAAATAATGAATGAAAACAAGGTCACTAGACGTGCTTTAACGTCCAATTAACACTAGAAGGCTGCTGTAAATTTTTCCTTTTTATAGTGCTATCTCACCGAAACAGCACACGTCGTCCGGTCACATTATTACAACGGACGAACCAGTCACCCCACTCCCTATCACAGGGGTACTCTACCTTTGTGTATCATCAATCAGTTGTAATTCAGGTGGATATCACCCACAAGAGAGTTTGTCACATTAATAGACTTATAGCCATAAGTGTAAACAAGGTACGATTTCAATGAACTCATACAACTTTACCGAAACCTCTTACTTCGTTCACACCGGATGTGCTATAGCTAGCTAACCTTGAATATAGCGACACATATATGCTATATGGACGAAGTAATCTAATTTCGTTCACACCGGATTTGCTACATGTAGCTTACCTCGAATATAGCGGAAACGTGTATGGTATATGGACGGAGTAATCTTATTTCTTTCACATCGGATTTGCTAGCTTACCTCGAATATAGCGGACACGTACGTATGGTACAATGTATATGGACGAAGTATTCTAACCAGACATTGTGTGAAAGGCACACATGATAAATGGCTTCATTATGTTTGATCGGGTATGACGCACAGTTAATTGGCGAGGCTATACCACTTTCCCACCTAAAACACACCCGAATGATGGCGACAGTTAGTGTTCTTGATTATGCTGAGCCCCAAAAGCAGAAGCAGGGAGTACCACTTTTATAGACAACAATGAGTCTTGACCAGGTGACAGAACCCAGAATTGTCCTCACATGATCAACTCCTGGCCACAAGTGAGGCGGTGTCAATAAAACAAGCATATCATTATATCTATTTAAAAGGAATCTATAAGGCGTGTGCAATGTTTAGTCCAATTTACGCCACAATTAGCAAACCTGTTAAATAGTGAATGCTTTATTAAATGTCTTATATCGAGCATATCACCCATACTTTGTGTACGTGACAACTAGACCTGAAAAATATATATTAAGGCTTCCATTTCTATTAAATACAATTTTGATAAATTGATGTCTAAACTTATCATCTTTATCTGTACAAGGTATGTACCTATTACGAGCTGTTATGCAATACAGTTATATAATTAGGTAGGTTTTTATGTTAAGGAGATAAGCCGAAAACTGCACTATATGTGTAAGAGGGTACAGCAACGAGGTCCGTTAGAGCCGAGTGATGTTCCCTCTCACACATATAGTACAGTTTGAGGCTGATCTCTAGCTTAAAACACAGTTCCTTTTGTGTTAATAATACCCTACTATACAAAGCATTCATCACTTATAAACCAGGTGGGTAGCATATGCTGAAAATAACAACAATGTGCATTCATCCATATCATTTTATTGATCATATATTATACCAGTAACAGGTAAAGCATGCACATTTTCACTCACGTGTTAATGAGTTCAGTCAACCATACTAACGCATTCATCACATATAAACCTGGTTAACCTAAAATACCCATAGTCACCTAGTCACCCTTCTATTACGAATATTATTAATTTTTTAAAATGTCTTCCATTATGGACATAGCCTTGCTCTACCAGGACAATGTCTTTACTGGTGTTTACATGATTAGTGATACATTGTATCTAAAAACTGAAAGGGATTGGCAATGTGTGATTTAGTGTTTTCTTGCATATCTGACAAAAGCAAAATGGGAAAAATGCTCTTGAAATGGATAGGGTAAAACAAACATCAGCTTTGTTTACCTGAAAGAAACTCGTCAAAATAAAGTATTTATAACAAACAGGATGTTAAAACATGAAATATCAGTGTAGTGGGCCATGGGGCCATGAGTAAGCTTTTTGGAAACCTTAAAATTTGAAAAAAAGAAAGTGCTAAAAATATTAGGATATAGAAACTCGATACAGGATATTTATTTGTGTGTAAACTAAGCATCATGTGAGAGTTGATTAACCCCAACGAAAATTTTGTCCATTGGATTTACATGAATATACTCAACTATTCTAACAGACGTGGCTGGTAGGAGCTTACATAATGTAAGAGTGAATGTTAAAAAAATGTTGAAATCCAAATAGCCAGAGATACCAAATGTTGTATATATGTACGTGTAACATAGAACAACGCTCGTGTGCATGCTTTGCTGCAGAAGAAGTGACAGTGTACATTTAGCCCTAAAAGAATATTACCATCGAAAAACAGTGTAGGATGCATTTTAAAAAGTTTATTTTCAAAGATGGAATAAATACATTCAGCTTCAAATTCTGAATATTGTCAATATTGTATGTGAATGATATGTGTATGTTGTTCAAGATACATATTTCATATCAAAGTATTTTAAAACTCTTCTGTAATTGTTTATGCCTTGACACTTTGAGCTGTACTCAGGATTTACCTATAACTGGTTTATAAGTGACCGTCCAAAAATGATCACATATTAACCAGGCAGCGGTCCAAAGTCTTAATATAAACCGGCTACAGGTCATTTATAGACCAGTTATGGGTACATCCTGTTAACAATCCATGAAATATAACACAAAAAGAACAAAAGGATCTACGCTAATTGTGTTTTAATAGATAATACGGTTAAATAATCGAATGATGAAATCCAGACGTAATCTAGGCTGTGGTCTGATACCATGAGTGACTTATAACGTCCCATTGTGTTTTTATGACTGTTCTACAAACTAAACATAGTTTATCATGATGAAATTTGTTAGGGTTATCACCGCTTGTGAGTAGAGATATCAAATATCTACAGCAACTTGTAACCAATAGTGTTCAAGCGTGACCATTATATATATACCCGCAGGTCCATGGTCCAAGTTAAAAGGTTTTGTATATACAGTGTACATGTACGTGCATTTTCCAATATTACTACCTTTGACGGGGCAGAGTATATCAACTAAGGTAGGCAGCATGTATCAGTTTTATTATGTTACTCAATCAAAAAATTTGCTATTGTTTTCATCAATGTTAACAGAGGCAGGCAACTTATATTGGGATATTCTACTGCACAGTCTTTCAAATCCATGATTTATATATTTTTAAAAGAAAACTTGCAGTGTGCAGCTTATAGATGCAAGAAGGAAAATGTACTTCTTAATGTAACGAATCGAATTAAGAGACTAATATGCCAAGAGGCTAAGAACCGTCTTTATACTTTTGAAAATCTTTTATATGCACTCTTTATTCCCTTCAGTTTTAATATAGAATCATATCTATTTGGTCTTCTTTCACAGAATCTGAAAAATATTAGGATAGATAATGAAATTCTCATTATAATCAAACATTATATTTACAAGATGAGATGTCTTCATAACTCCTTAAATGTAAATGCTTTAATCAACACTATCAAGGAACACTATAGGGTACACAAATATATAGCTACTAGTAAAGGTATTTCTGCTAAAGAAAGGTTTGATAAGAATTGGAAGAAATGGGAAAAACTGGTAGCGTTGTAAAAAGTATACATTATTTACCAGATTTTTTTACTTCTCTTGTTTATTTATCTTCCTGACCTTGAATGTTATTGTCACAATTAATCAAATTTTGCTTTTTTTTTGCAATGTTGAATATTTGATGTCTCATACTTACACCCTCTCTCTCTGTCTACATGTCTGCCTGCCTGTCTGTCTGTCTGCCTGCCTGTCTGTCTGTTACATGTCTCTCTGTCTGTCTGTCTGTCTACATGTCTTTCTTTCTGTCTGTCTGTCTGTCTCTGTCTGCTTTTCTCTGTTTGCTTGTCTCTGTCTGTCTGTCTGTCTCTCTCCTCAGTATTCGGTACGTCAGTTGTTTGTTTGTATAAACAAATATAAATTTGATACTGTAGGATAAGATGATTACTGAATGACGTTGTATACTGAGTGAGTATATGTATGGTGGTGATGATGATGATGAATAAGTGAATGAAGATGATTAATGATTTATGTGTTGATGTCTGATATAACTTTTACATATTGAAAACTTCTGAAGAATAAAAAAAATATTAACAAAAACGTTAAGAGTCTAATAATCCAGTACCTCCAAAATGTTGACTGTAATACATTAACAATATATTATAGTTTTGAAAGTTTCACAATTTAACAAAAAATAATATGTTAAAGATATTGAACGGACAACTTTGAGATTAAAAGACAAATATGGTGACTGTTTTTACCTTCCAGATAACAGATAATAATAAAATGACGAAGACGACGATGATATGATAGAGAAGTATATAACAGATAGAGAGATGAAATAGAAACAAGGTAACGCGACGTGATGTAAGAGGCCCCTTAAATCACCTGTATAACAAACACGGAAACACATCTAGAACCTTTACAACGTCATTGAAAATTATTGACATAATATATGCAGCAAGATATCACGCACTTCGCACTCCACACACGCAAGATACCACATACACGAGGGGCCATCCTTACATTACAATTGGCTGTTGATAGTGCGTAAATATGATGAACCAAACCAAACAAACAAGAGCTGTTGGAGAACAGCAAAGCTCGCCTATTCAGAAGAAGTTGATGTTCAAGTATTTACTGTTTAAACATGGAAATATGACAAATTAACAGACTCTAAAACCCCCTAAAGGCCCCCAAATTGGTTGTATTATCATGTTCAGTATCCATACACATTAGGAAAATAAAATCATAAAAATTTATGATGACTTAAGCTTAAACAATAGACAAAATAGAAACTTGCTCAAAAACTTTAGCATGGAAATATGACAAATTAACAGACTCTAAAAATCTCTAAAGGGCCCCAAATTGGTTGTATTATCACGTTCAGCATCCATACACATTAGGAAAATAAAATCACAAACATTAATGATGACTTAAGCTTAAACAATTGACGAAACAGAAACTTCCTCAAAAACTTTAACGTGAAATGGGACGCCAACGCTGACGCCGACGCCGACGCCGGGGTGACAACATTAGCTTCCCCTATTCTTCGAATAGGCAAGCTAAAAATGCTGTCGAATCTAACCACATATATCTGTACAAGGTTCATGTTACGAGCTGTTAGGTAGGATTGTATAAAATAATGCGGTCAAATAATTGAATGATAAAATCCAGACGTAATCTAGGCGGTGATCTGATACTGGCTACTTAAGACTGACAATGCAACTTAAAAAGTATTTAATTGATATCTAAAAAAGAAGAAGTATACATGTATTTCAAGAATCACTTAGGAGACATTCCCCGGTCGACGACAGCCATTTAAAAATGGCTACCTTCCTTGGAAACGACTCTATTTTTTTTTCATTTTTCATTATATCTATTAACTATTTTATTGTATTGATTTTAGAATAAAACTTAGCAGTGTGCAGCTTATTTAACTACTGGTGAAAATACTTACTTCTGGTCTTAAGTTTCTTATTCTCATTTTTCTCTTATTAGGGCTTTTCACCTATGGTTTTTGTTACGTTTCTTATTTTCCATTTTTTTGCGGAGCGTCTGCTAGTTAATTTATAAAAAAAATGGTTTAAGTGATTATAATATGTTTTAGGGCGGGGTCTGAAGTGTCACATTAATAAAATAAAGTAGGTCAATAACTCAATATGGCCGTTATGAACTCACTTCCGGTTTAAAACCTATCGATATCTCGTTAACGGCTTGATGAATTTCTTTTATTCTGGATATGTTATGTAGAGTATAAAATGGAGCAAACAACTTATTTACCACTCTTCTGGAAAATATCAACTTCCGGTTTTCTGAAGTTCTAGGTCACCAAGAGGCCTAATATTAGGCATGTAGCATGCTGACATAAATGTCTACCAAGTTTGATAATGTGAGTGACATTGACCATCATTCAATGTCACAGGGGGAAAAAACCTCTTTAAATGACTTCTTGTTAAATTCTAGAAGGACTAGAAACTTAATATTAGGCCTGTAGCATGCTGACATAAGACACTACCAAGTTTGTTAATATGATTGGCCATGACCCGTTTCAAGGTCACAGGGGTCACAAATCCTAAAATTTTCAAATGACTTAATTATTGCGAGTTCTATAAGGCCTAAAAACCTAACATTTGGCCTGTAGCATGCTTGCATAAGTGGCAATAAGTTAATAATGATGAACTTGGCCTTCATTGAAGATCATAGGCACCAAAAATCTTTAAATTTTTCAACTATTTCAGAAATCTGAAATTGGACCTGTAACATATATATATATGTGTATGTTGTAGGGCAGAGTCTGAAAGTGTCACATGCATAAACAAAATAAAGTAAGTCAAAAATCCAATATGGACGCCTTGACGTCAACTCAAAAACAGTAATAACTCGAAAACCATTTGTTGTACAAAGTTTACATGTATGCACTAATTTTATTTGTAGATCATTTGTTATTTAATTTCCATCCGTTACACGCAAATATAAAATATATGCAATAAAAAAGCTCGGAGATTAAATCTAATGTTTTTTTTTATTTTTAACTATTTAAAACATTCTTTCACATGTCTTTTATATGTCATTCCAAAGAATGTGATGTATTTAGATGTTTGGTAGCACTACTGGTTCAATGTTAACAGTAGTTTGAAAATTTTGATCATTTTGATTTTGAGTGTACTGACACTTTACATTTTAAACAAATTGGGATTCAGCATGGTTTTCTTACATGGCTCTGAAATGGCCTGACCAATTCTTGTTGCTGTGTGGTAAATCAAAATTCCAATATCGTCGCCATCACGTCATAACTTAAAATGTTTGATGAAGTATACCATGAAAACTGTCTATTTTACAGTTTTCATTTCAATGGTATTTTATATAGAAGGTTTAGGACAACCTTTTTCTAACAGTATTTTATAACAAAATATTGACAACAAAAATCTCATATTGGGTCATATTTTATCTATTTTTTAAAAACTTTTATCTGTTAATATTTTTTTTTTTTGAAAAATATTTCAGAGATTGATGTAATTTCTCATTTCAATAAGTTCAATGTCTATAGATACTCACTTATGAAGCGACGAAAGTATGATGACAACGCATTAGCGTCAGCTGTCAACATCCACCATAACTGGGGCAAAGGTTATACAAAGCGATCCTCATGTGTGATTTTACCCACGTGTGGACTGTGGCATCAACAACGCAAAATTAACGGAATCCCCGGTATTTCTTTGTCGTTGCTACAATCCTGACTAACTACGGCATTTTGTATTAAACAATATCGCCATAAGATTATCAAATCTAACATTTTACGATTAGAAATATAACCAAAAATACAATGGGATTTTAATTGATACGTCGTTTCGCCGAAGAAAGTCTTTTCGGAAATTCCAACCAATCAGAATGAAGCTTTCATATCGCTTTGGTAATCAAGGTACTGTAATGTTGACAATTTCTAAGAAATTAACAGGTACAAGGTGCTATACTATTAGATTGTTGTCTGTGACGTTTAAGACTTCATTTTAATTTTTACATATTGAAAAAAAGTCAAACAATAAAAACAAAATAATAAAATAAAAATAACATTTTTCTCTCTTTCAATTTCTTTTATTCTCCATATTTGTCACAAATAATGTAAGTATTACAAATAAAGGCATAGAAATTATATAGAATTAGTACGCATTAACAAAAGCATTCACATGTGTAAATTTCTATACTAAAACAGATTATTGAGTGAAAAAAATGTTTATACAACATACACTCAATCTTTCTCACAGATGCTGCATTTATCAAAAGTGTACACGATTTCCAAATAAGTAGTTCCAATCCTTTATTGAATATATTGAGAGTTAGGTATTTTTATCGGAAAATTCTTCTAGTTTAATATTTACCATCCCTCTTAAATCTTATGACAGATGGTGGATCATTGTTATATAATGTGTTTCTAAAAGAACCAAAGCCATTACTGCATTGTCTCAACCCAAAAAGAAATTTCCTCCCAAAATTTTGAGACAATATGGCATTCCCAGAACAGGTGAATTATAGTTTCAGAATTCTTTTTCAGAAGGAGCATAGAGGAAAGTTTAATATTTTTCTATTGTATACACGAATTTATTTGTAGAGATAATTCTATGTACAATTCTGCATTGAAACCGGCGAAGTTTAGAGTCAGAGGAAGATTTTAATAAAACCGAACTTGCTTTCTACCATCAAAAATGTTCAGCCTGTAGATCAAAATCATATGACTTTGTCTTTTGTTTAGTGGTGTATCTTGTCGTACGAGGACTCGGCGATTTCGGTAGAATCAACACACCTGTGGTTTGATGATTATATGGCGGGAAGTAGATATCACTAAAAGTACATGTAGTTCGACGATGATTGTGTGATTGTACAAGTACCTATCGAAATCTCGATTGAAAAGACGTTTGGGAAGTAGGAATGCATGGAATAGTTGTTCATAATACATAGATCCGATATCTGCCGATGCTCACCGCTCCCTTAGATACGGTCGCTATGCACCCCAAGCTTCATCAAAGATGGCGACCATTCCGTTAAAGATAACAGTAAATGATAGAAAGTATATATACTGGCTTTTTGTTTCTTTCTGCCAGACAGAATTACATTCTGATTTAGAGATTTTTTTTTCTTGAAATCCAAGTTACATTTGGTCTTTGGTTTTGCCAACAAAGAATAGATTGAGTTATTTTCATTTTAAACGGCCTCAGATATATGTCTTTGTAAAGCGTCCCAGTCGATCTACTAAAGTAACGGGCATGTGTTTAACTTGTTTTAAGATGGCGCACGTGTCATATTGAGTCCAGTTAATAAATACTGGAGATCTTTATCAATTCAATCTATGGATTTACCTGTGACCACCTTAATTGCACCCCTTGTGGAGCGGCATCCCGCTGGTACATACATGTACACATAAAAATTATGTACTTGGCAGAAATCAGCAGGTGTTCATAGTCCTTGCATAATTATGTGTTTATCATCAACAGATGAAATAATTATCGTATATGCCTCACATCCACAAAACAGTATTACAGTGTACTTTATTTACCAGAAAGATAGTATTTTACATTAATGGGTATGGTGGTACTATATGTACTTGATGTAGTATCTAGCTCTTTTGTAACTTTTAAAAAATAACTCACTGGTGTGTAATAATTTTTTTAATGCAACAGTCACTCGGTGTGTAACCTCTATCTACATGATATGGAATAGAGATATTCAAATGATCAGGAGCATTTATATTACCTAACAAGTTCTAACCTGGCTAAATAAGCACAAGCATATATGAAATAAATCAGACATGATCCAGATATCAGCTAACTAACACTGATAATTCTTCCGACGGTGCTATTGTTATCCGTTTTGTCCCTTCTTTTAAATGTCTCATGTCTCATGAACGATTCTTGAAATACAAAATGTATTTCTTTTTGTCAATCTCAATTGAATGTTTTTGAACCTGCATTGTCAGCTTTATATTACCCTGACTAATTATATAACAATATTTTTTTTACTTATTTATTTTGTAGATATCATTATCTGGTAATGGCGTATTACCAGGGCGATAATCTTCAGAAATGGCAACGTTTCTTGTCAAGTCTTCAGAAATCAAGAAAACAACGACCAACAGAGAAGCAAAATGATGTCTTATTATGCAGTATTGACTGTTTGTCAACAAATCTCAGCAAGCAACTGCTAGAAAGAAGCGGTGAGGAAATTCAAACAACAATATCAAAAGACACATTGAAAAAAATAAACATTGACCGTGATACTACTTAACGTAGAGATTCCGAAAGCGAGTCTAAAGCACAGAAATCCTTAATACAGAGGCCTGTTAAATCCCCCGCGAAACATGTCCGCCTCGATACAAAGTTCAGCCATCACTATTCACCTACATTAAAAGAGTCAATCGACGATGCCCAAAAACATGAGAAATCCTCTCGACGTTCAAAGGCACTCAACAAATCGCGTAAACATGACAAATCTAATACAAAATCTATCGTATATAATGCACAAACCTTGACAAAATCAGGCAATGATTCTGAAATGCAACCACCTTGAAATCAAGCAGTGATTCTGAAAATACAGAAGGTAGCGATTCAGAAAGCCATTCTGAACCGGAAAAATCCCCATGACGTCAAAAGGAACCCGACAAATCGCGTAAACAAGACAAATCGAATGCAAAATCTATCGGATATAATGCACAAAATCAGGCAATGATTCTAAAAGTACAGAAGGTAGCGATTCAGAAAAACAGTCTGAACACGAGAAATCCTCTAGACGTCCAAAGGCACTCGACAAGTCGCGTGAACATGACAAATCTAATGCAAAATCTATCGGACATAATTCACCCACCATGAAATCAAGCAGTGATTCTGAAAGTACAGAAGGTAGCGATTCAGAAAGCCATTCTGAACCAGAGAAATCCTCTAGACGTCCAAAGGCACTCGACAAATCGCGTAAAAACGACAAAATTAATGCAAAATCTATCGGACATAATTCACCCACCACAAAATCAAGTAGTTATTCTGAAAGTACAGAAGGTAGCGATTCAGAAAGCCATTCTGAACCAGAGAAATCCTCTAGACGTCCAAAGGCACTCGACAAATCGCGTAAAAACGACAAACTAATGCAAAATCTATCGGACATAATTCTACCACCACGAAATCAAGCAGTGATTCTGAAAGTACAGAAGGTAGCGATTCAGAAAGCCATTCTGAACCGGAAAAATCCCCATGACGTCAAAAGGCACTCGGAAAATTGCGTAAACATGACAAATCTAATGCAAAATCTTTCGGACATAATGCAACCACCTTGAAATCAAGCAGTGATTCTGAAAATACAGAAGGTAGCGATTCAGAAAGCCATTCTGAACCGGAAAAATCCCCATGACGTCAAAAGGAACTAGACAAATCGCGTAAACAAGACAAATCGAATGCAAAATCTATCGGATATAATGCACAAACCTTGACAAAATCAGGCAATGATTCTAAAAGTACAGAAGGTAGCGATTCAGAAAGCCATTCCGAACCGGAAAAATCCCCACGACGTCAAAAGGAACTCGAAAAATCGCGTAAACAAGACAAATCTAATGCAGAATCCATGTTACAGGGGAAGAATAAGGACATGGATGTAGGTACTTCAACGATGAAACGTATTAAACAGGAGACAAATGACGAATCCTTGGACTATTTACCCCCGAAAAAAAAAATTGTACATCGCTGCGACCGGAAGAAATTCGTCATGTCAAAGAAAATATCGAAACAACTCGTACGCGAAAACGCAACATAAATCGGAATATACGCAAAAATGATGTTGACATTTCCAGTTCAGAATGGACAGTGGAAATGCTATCAAATTATGTCGACTTTGAAAAGTCTGTAGACAAAATTAAACTAAAATCATCTAGGGTTTCAGTGGAACAAGTTAATAAAATTGTGGCGAACGTTTTGAGGCAGATACAATATGTTGAAGGAGTCATGTTTACCCCTAGCACGTCATCTGCAGATAATAGACAACCCAAGATTGAGAGCGGCGGCATCTATGATTTGAGTGAAATCCAGCGGACGGAAGCAGACATCCGGATTCGACTGGACGCAATTTTGTTTCCCATTGCGAATGAAATAGGATTGGCTATAGAGACTGAGAAATGTTTTAGAAATAAGAATTTACCCTCTTGTAAATTCGATTATCGTCTCTTTTATAAAGAGAACGTGGTTGGCTTAGTTGAAGCGAAAAGCCGACTACGTGGCAATGGACTACAACAAAAATCAGTTGTTCAAGGTGTTCTTCAACTGTGCGCTCTTCAAGCAGAAGTATACAAGATGAAAACACGGTTATCAAATGAAATGAGACATCTTACGTTTTCTAACATCATATCTGATGGATATCACGTTATTTTTATGCAACTTTATCAAAATAAATTACTTTTCGATCATCAACCAGGAAGAAAACAACACGGACATGATGTGTCAACGCTGAGATATTACAAAATGGACAGCGAAAAAAGCATCAAGAAAATCGTTGAGAAAATGACATATCTCTTAATGCAATCAGTTGAGGAGTTACAAGAAGGGAGCAAGTAAGATTACAGCAAAGACGACGAGTACGATATAGATGACGAAGATGACGACGGTAATATGTGAGAGGTGCAAAGGAATGAGGGTCGAGAAGATCATATTCCATCAATTAATTTGTGCTAATGTTCATAATTCTGTCTGATCATTATCAAAATGATATCGACCCATATCTCTGAAATAAACATTATGTCAGATAAAGTCTAAGTAAATCCTAAATGTCCTGGTCTTTGGCAGCGGAAAACAATTATGCTCAGTATTTTCGTTTACAGGAGTATAAACAAGACGATAAAGTTTTAGGAGACAGATTTTCTGATTAAAATCCTATCAACAGCCAGTGCCATTTAAGGACAGGTGGTTGTTTTGTGAGACTGCTGTATGTTCGTGTAGTGACTTTTGTAATATAGTAGAACTGATAGGAGTTAACCTTGGTTATATATTAGGTATGGATGGCGGTTGTTGGTGAAACAGGAAACGCCTTATCTTTCGGAGATTGGCTCGGTGTATTAGGGTCAACGTCCTAATAATAGTTAGGGTCAATTAAGGACGGCCTCATCTGTGTGTATTGCATTGCGTGTGTGAATGTCTGTAAGCTTTTGGGAGACTGTAATATGTTCATGATAGGACTCTTCGGAATAGTAGAGCTCTTGCACTTCTTAAAGTATGTGTAGTTCAATGAGGGATATCCGATGGTCACAAAATGCTGTAAAACCCCAGGCTTGTTGTTAATAGGATTCTAAACCAATTTAACCTACTAACCTTTCGAGATATATAGCTTTATTGTCCTCCAGATTTTAGAAGTAAACGTATAATATTCTAATATTTTAAAAGATTATCTACGGAATTTACATCCTCTATGAGATGCTTTATGAATTTACGTATGTGTTTGCAGTCTTAGGGTTATTCGTGTTGTGTCTTCTTTACTAATTTATAGTGCTATCTCACTGAAGCACGTCAAGAATTAGTCATATTGTACCGACAAAGGGTAAACCTGTCGCCCCAATCACTTTATGCTTAACGTTTACCTGTCAAATATGAAGCGGTGTCAAGAGAGATGATAGGAATAATGAAGCCAGTAATGAAAAAGAAAAGGAGGATAATATAACTAATTTACTTGGTTAGTTATCTGATTAGATTAACGTCCTATTAACGGAATTAAGACCGTACACGCGGTGTGTTGCGAGCGGGACGTGCGGACTTGGTTTGGGAGAGTACAGTATATCTGTGTTTTGATTGTTAAAACGAAACTGTTGAATAATGGACAGTATTCATCCGATACGAGATATTGCCCCACGTAGTAGGCAATCATGGACAACAATAATATATACGATATGGTTTTCAACCGTTCTTATTGGCTAATAAGTGGCAGTTGGAGGTCGATATAAGGCATAACTCGGTGCATCTATTTGGAGAGAAATATTCAATGCCAGTAAAGTGAGTTCCTTTGAGCGATGTCCTAATGCCTTCGCTCTTGTACACATACTTACGTTGATTACTTTGATTGAATTAACGTCCTATCAACAGCCAGGATAATTTAAGGATGGATTTTAATGTATGCGATGGGTTGCATGTGTGAAGTGTGTGTTTTGGGAGAACGCAGTATATTCGTGTTGTGTAATTTCAATTTAGAAGAACTAGTACCTGTAGGGTCAACGTTTATTTCTAATTACATTTTATTAATATGTATATCAATCGTCAAACTCTATATTATCATAAGACTGAGGGACCAGTGATTTGGATGCTATTGTGTTATGCCGCCTGGTACAATAAAACAATAACCGGTTGTAACCGAACCACTCACATGATATGGGAGCATTTAAGAAGCGAAGTAATGGAAATTATATATCTACTTTACATATGGAGTTCCGCAAACCTTTACAAAAATTCTGGTTTCAGAATATTCTATGTTAGAAAAAGTGTATTGGATTTTGTGCTTAGATATCTGTGTGTTTATCATTGCTATCATAAACAGAACTATTGTGAAATTAACGGATTTTCATTGATATATTATTGCAACCTTTGCTATTTTTACTAATAACGAATTGTTTTGACCGCGAAATTATTTGAAGGATTCAAACCACGAAAGAAAATACACAGAAATATTCTATACAGTATAAAAATTCCGATGATTTGAATCTATATTTTTTTAAGCCGGTGAATTGAATTGAAATATTTATTGATGCCGGTGGCTCTAAATAGTTATTTTTATACCAGTGCTTTAAATCTAGTTAATTGATAACTCCTTAAAAATGGCAAATATATTGGTTAACACCAGGAACTTGAATATGATTACGTTTCAACCGGTGAATATAACGGAAATATTTTGTGACCAATGACTTTGAAAGCTAATTTTTAACTTAAATGATCAAATTATTGTTTAATTATTTTTTCTGCTTTCATTAGTTAACATAATTACATGTAATTAAAACATGCTTGTAAATATCGAGCTACTTAGTGCTTTTATTGAATATTTCGTGATTATTATGAAGTTAATAAAATGGCTGATACTGGAAATTTGAATTAGACTCTTTCTTGGTGGGCAGTGCATAAAATGTATATCTTATCATATAGATCGGCCGATGTTTTGCATATGTCAGTGTAATATCACTCGAAGCCCGAAGCGATTGGCTGTTCTGATATCATATCAGAAACAATAATGTGACTTCAGGGAAAATTACGTGACGTAAGGATTTCAGGATGGCGGGTCAAAATGAGTACCAACGCTGGATTTTTGCAGCACGTTATGGCGTTGAAATTCTTTAAAAGGTATATTGTTGTGGTTATATACAAAACAGTATCTTACATTTCATTTTTAATTCATATGGTATTTTATGAAATTCGTCTCGAAGTTAAAATTTCTACTCGGCAAGTCTCGTAAGAAAAAAATATCTTATACTCGTTTCATCAAATGTCATTTAAAATGAACACTCATTTAAGATCCTATAGAAACTACTAGGGTATTAAATGGAATATCAATTGTTTGTTTGATTAATTAACGTCCTATTAACAGCTATGGTCATGTAAGGACGGCCTCCCATGTATGTGGTGTGTTGCGTGTATGTTGTGCGAGGTGCATGTTTTGGGAGACTGTGGTATATTCATGTTGTGTCTTCTTGTATAGTGGAACTGTTGCCCTTTTTATAGTGCTATATCACTGAAGCATGCCGTCGAAGACACCAAGCAACACACCCCACCCGGTCACATTATACTGACAACGACCGAACCAGTCGTCCCACTCCCTGTATGCTGAGCGCCAAGCAGGAGCAGAAACTACCACTTTTATAGACTTTGGTGTGTCTCGGCTAGGGGACAGAACCCAGAGCCTTCCTCACAGGGGCGAACGCTCAACTCAAGGCCAAAAGTGAGGCGCTGCCAAGGGAGGCATTAGGGAAGATAAAGTCAGTACGGAAGAAGAGAAAAGATAAGATCCTAAATTTAGTCGCCTTTTACGATCATGCAGGTAGGGGCAGCAGGTACAATTCAAACGCCCTACCTGCAGGGCAGAATGTAATATCAAAATGAAAATCAAAATGAGAGATTCGGGTAATCAAATTAAAACAGTAAGTGAAACTTTTTCAAAACGCAACTCGTCCTAAATCCAAATTATTTTTATTTCGAATTTGCCGTGAAAGATTATTGAGAAAAGATTATCATTGAGCATTAATATTATTATTTTTATTTAATTTTGAATTTAAGTAAACACTTGTCTGTTAATGATTATTAAATATCAGAAACGTTATACATGTAGTAAAAAATATATTTATCAAAACTGGATATTTACTTGTATTACTGATTACATTTGGAAGCTTTGATATGTTACTATACAGTTACACTTGTTGCTAAGGGAATGACAAGACAATAGTAAGAACAGAATATATATTTAAATCACAAAAGCCATACAGTATATCAAAAGAAGAAAATATAAGAGTTTTGTCTCGTCATTCGATGAAGAAAAAGAATTAATGTTACCATAATGTCTATTATCAATAGACCATATCAAATACGGAAATGTGAAAAAGTGTATGCTGCTAGGCCCTTTTCTAAATAAGCATTTTTCATAAATTTAATATAAATATAGACTTTTATAATCTAATATAGGTCTGTTAGGTTTACAGGGGCATCTCAACCCGAGTGAAAGATTTTGCATGGTCAAATCGAGGCTTGCTGAGGGTTGGCGGCCAAAATCTTTCACAAGGGTCGGTCCACTTGACAGTACCATGTTTGATTACATTTTTCCCACACTTTAAAGGAAAAAAGTTATTTGAAATTATTTTTTTTTTAAAATTCGACATCAAAGAGACGTCTAATGCGTCTAGAAAAAATAATGACAACCTCGGCAACAGTCTCCGCATGTATCTATAACGTCATTGCCATGCGCGTATGAGCTTTCTCTACCTTGGTAAAAGATATACTTATCTTTTCCCAAGCAACCGCGGGGTTTGTAGAATCTTTCACTCTCACTGGAGTGAGACAAACGAATCTCAACCCTAGGGGTAAGGTTCTTAAGTTGTCAAGCACGAGGCTTTGCCGAGTGATTGACAACTTAGAATCTTACCCCGAGGGTTGAGACTTCCATATATGTGAGCACGTGTAAAGATCTCGTGTAGCTTGTCTTTACCGTATGGTGAGATAGAAAAAAAATCTCACACCAGTGAAATTACGAATATCCCTGTCCGGGGTAAAAGAAAATCCTGCCAAGCATGGGAGAATAGGTGGGTCTTGACCAGGTGACAGAACCCAGGGCCTTTCTCACAGGGGTTGACGATCAAAGGTTACAATTAATGTCTGCTACATCTTAGTAGCCTGCCTCACGCTCAGATACCATATCAAACAATTTCGTTTAATAGAATAAGCTAGCGGTAGACAACGTTTATTCCACATATCAAGAATTTGTCAGATGATCATTTGAAAAATCTGATTAAAATACAGATTATTATAACCAATTCGTTAAATAGAGGCCTCTTATCAAACAAAGTGATAATAAGGATTTGTATTTTAATTAGATCGACTAACTAACGTCTCACATTTGGCCTTCATTTTGCGCTTGACCCTGTGAAGAAGGCTCTGGGTTATATCCATGGCCTAGACAAACTGTGGTAGTTTCTGCTCTTGCATAGCGCTTAGCGCCCTGGTTTGTCCGTTATTTAAATGACATGCTTCAGCGGGTTAGCACTGACGAAAGAATCTGTTCCTCTATTGCAAGAAGACACTACACGAATATATCGCAGTCTCTCCAAACCACGCACCACGAACTTCACACACGCATCACACCGCATACATCGGAGGCAGGTGGCCAGAGGCCACGTCCTTGAAGAACGCTTAAACAATGAAAGTTCCGAATGCAATATCGGCTCGGTTGTTTTTAAACTGACTCGATGTTTCTAAAAATACTAACACCAAATTAATATGCAAACTATCGACATCCACGTTTCTATGTATTATCCAATGAAAAGAGTGGAAACCGCTCGTCTTGCTAACACATATGGAGTTTTCAAAATTAGACGGAAGACCTTTTGACGCCTGATTTTCTCTGAAGAATTGCAGTATACTTTAAACGTAAGTTTCGTATTTATGGAATCGATTTCATTGGGCAAATGCGCTACATTGTCGACAGCGATAACATTTCCGTTTAACGATGGTATTATGCATTACAACTAAAGGACCTGTTACACCTACCATTGAATTAACAAGCTGCATTTTGTAGTACTATGACAGAGAACCTGTAAGAAACCTTTACAAAATTCAAAAGGCTCCAGGGACTTGTGTTCTGAACAATTTGTTTTGATAGATATAAGTGAATCAGAAACTGTAAAGGAATTCTATGGGGATTTTCTTTTACTTTTTAAAATTTTATTCCAATGGCTGTCCCACTTCCGATTATTGTACATCAATCTGATTAAAATACAGACCCTTATTATCACTACGTTTGATAAGAGGATCTGAGAAAATCCCATTAGGGGTCATGTCCAGGTGACCTTTGGAAATGGCCAATCAAATGCATTGCTACTTGCAAAATTTTGACAGTGAATTTCTGGGGACGAAATAGTGTGAAAAAGCTGTCAGACTTAATTTGGTTTACGTAGTCATGTCGCCCAAAGAGCACAACAAAGCTAATTGTATACGTATACTGGGACGAAATATCGTGTTTAATTGATGTGACAAGTGTAGAAAATATATCTGATATGAAGACCACGTGGTATAAAGGTCATCTGGACGTGACCCCCTATGGGATATTGTCAGATCCTCTATTTAACGGAGTGGTTATAAGGATCTGTATTTTAATCAGATTGTATGAAATGAAGAGACGTAAGGTACGATAACAACTGTTATCGTTCCTTCGGAACGAAATGTTAACACGACAACTTTTAGCTATCAACCCGCTTATAACCGCGATTTGAGTAATAAGGAAATCCAACGATATATTTTGCTGAAATTTTGAATGTAAGCTAATCACGGCGTGATCTATCGATTGATATAATCACCTTAGCTGTGAAAATTCAAAACGACGAGATATTTTGGTGTAAAACCCCCAAAATCGGCATTTTGACCACTGATTTCTGTTTAATCTATCCTAGTAAATAAATTAATAAAGCTGAGAAGCTAGAACACTACATATAAAAAGTCCTTGTAATTCTGAACAAAACGGTAGTTCTTACTTTTGGAAATTCTATATACAACGGCCACAATACAGCCATGAATAAAGGTGGTATTTCGCAGGTTCTCGGTAAATTTCCACAACAGACGAGATATTTCGGGGTCCCAGGCGCCTTCCTTCTGAGCTATTATGAACGATTGGACCGGCAAATGTACCATTTAAAAATGAGTGATATTTTTGAAATTTTCTGTAGAAGTGACTAAACATTATAAAATGAGTAAATAATGTATGCACTAATCATCAAATTTATGTTACAAAATGCGCCCAACAAGGCAACAGTTAAATGAATCTATTTGTACTGTCTCGAACGCACAAAATCATGGCGCAGACTATCGCGCCCCCTATAAGGAATGTGTATTGTTTGTATCCGGTTGAGTAAAAACGTTGAAGCCGCCTTGATGTTCAAGTTAAATCCGGCATTATCAGGTAAGTAATTGTTCATTTTACTTGTTATAAACATCAATATCATTATCGGTGGATATTAGTATTATCAGATATATTTGATTGCTTCTGTAGGCCTGCAAATATAACGTTAGGTACTGTTTACAGTCTGTTTATGATCACCATCGCGAGTGACTGTCTGACAACAGAACCATGCATGTGTTCTAAATCATGGCTTAACAGCACGTAAACTGACAGCTGTACCGACTTTGAGGCAGATGCCGTTTGAATATATGTATCTCCTAATATATTGTTTGAGCATATGATTAAATTGCTAGTAGTTAAACCATAAAGTCATGCACATATCGTTTCGGTAGTGCGTAGGATCACATGTAACGTACGTAACGTTAGCTTCGTTACATGTCATTTCGGTACATGCGGAAGTCTTTTCGGTATCATAAAGTGAACATGGCGAAATGACTTTCAGAACGTACCGAAACGTCTTTGCGTAATCTGAATATTAGACAACTAAAGAAAACAAACCAGAAAAAAATGGTAACAATGTAACGTTACATGTAGTTTGACAATGGATATGATCAACATTATTACATGTAGATATGGACATTTGTATGCACTGCAGTTTTACATGACACATAATAATTGCTTAGGCTTAAGTTACTGTACAGACTGGGTGGGTGAGGGCAATAATATCAATGAAAATTCATTTCACAATTTTGCTGTGTTGTGTATAGTGATAGACAACTACTGCGTAATAATTAGGATGCCGACAGGAATCATCAGATTGACCCGTGTTGTGAAAATTAGCATACATGTATAATATCACTCTGACCCATTTAGCAAACGGTCATGTCATAAATGTTGTAAGACGAACATTATTGTGGCGTCGTAGATATTAATGACGTCTGTGATGTTGTATGATTATCTCGGTTGACACGTGGAATCCAAGCCTGATTCGCCACTCTTACATAAAACAGAATTGAAACTAAACAAAGTAATCCCAATTTTGACCCAGAACTTAAGCCCTGGCTATTCTCTCAAGGATTCAATAGATCTAGAATTAATAAACAATGTTCAAGAAAATTTGTAAGATTTTTCCTTGTAAGGAAGTTGTTGATATCTTCTTGGTGCCCCTGGACTCTGTTCTGGTGGTCATTTATTGAGGTCAAGGTGCAACTTATAAAACTAAGACACCAATGGATGCCCTTTTTTTCCTTCATGCAGGGGCGTAGGAAGTGGGGGGGGGGCAAAACATGTCATTTTTAGCCCCCCCACCAGACAATGACCCCGCATCCCCCACCCCCCATTTTTGGCCGAGATGAAAATGACCCCACACCACATATTTTGCCAAGTGAAATGTTCTAAAAATTCACATTTGAAAGAAAAAAGGGTCCTCCTACACATTTTTGAACTTTTTAGAAAATATTTCGGTGCGCATTTCCTAAAACATTCAAGCATGTTATGTTCAAACCTTTAATAATGAAAATTCAATACACGCGAACTAGACTAAAAATGTCCATCAAGGAATTATACTAATACAAAATATGCTTCTTGAAAGATTTATTTGTTTATATGTCTTAGCAAGACAATCAGTTGATTATTATTTTGAGTTACATAACAATGTGCCGATGGTGTGAATCCGGTATGTTCAAATCCCTCGGACCCCCAATAAATATGTAATGATATATGAAAAAAGTAAATCAAGTATCTCCTGTGGGTGCGGGGCGCGGGGGGGGGGTGGGGTGGGGTGGGGGGATGTTATGAAATTATGAAATATTGAGACCTTTGCCCCCCCCCCACTACGTTTCATCTTCCTACACCACTGTCCTGTCAGAATCACTGAAGTTTTGACTATGTTTTGATTAATACTAGTTATGTGATAAATAGAATCTTACACTCATGGCTACATCATTTGAAATTTATTAAACTTAAATTTATAAAATTTGAAATACCACGAGCCTTTAAGGATATTTTGACATTTTATTTCCAAAATAACAACAGTTTTCTGGGGTTTTTTAAAATATCATACAGTATCTAGGTAAAAGGAGACCTAGTTATAACACTC
The DNA here is from genome assembly GCA_004382745.1 of Argopecten irradians irradians. NCBI lineage: Eukaryota > Metazoa > Mollusca > Bivalvia > Pectinida > Pectinidae > Argopecten > Argopecten irradians. Next base: position 602,924 of record SAYR01069973.1, read on the forward strand.
ACTATACAGTAGTGAATGTCAAACTTGTAACAGCCTCATCAGCTTGAGTAAGGTTTTCAAAATGTTTCTAAATCAAAAAAACAATTTAAAAAAAAATTGATACATTGAAAGCCATTTCGGTTAAGGTATAGACTTTTGAATATATGATTTGCTTGCTGTTGACATTTTTTTCATCTGTGATGAATAACACTTGGAAACGGTAACTATTTTAAATACTAGTACCTATATATATATATATGTAGGTAATCTTCCTCAATATAAAATTAAATATGATTAATAAAACAAAAGACTGAAGTATGAAAGATGTACCAATTAAGTAATTCATTTCTGCGTATGAATAAAAGCTACAAATAGATCATTTAATGTGATGATTTATTTAACTGATTTTCATATCATTCAGCAGTATCAAGGATTTAATATAATTTAATTACCTGGTACCATATGGATGATATTAGGATGTACAATTCAGATGTAGAATAGAGTTCTCTTTTTTTATTAGTTTAACGTCCTATTAACAGCCATGCAGGGTCATTTAAGGACGTGCCAGGTTTGATGGTGGAGGAAAGCTGGAGAACCCGGAGAAAAATCACCGACCAGCTGTCAGTACCTGGCAAATTCTCCACATAGGATTCGAACTTGTGACCCAGAGGTGGACGGCTTGTGGTAATATGTTGGGACAACTTTACCACTTGGTCACCGTGGCCCCACGAATAGAGTTCTCATAAAAGGTCTCATAAATGTTATGATAATTAGAAAAATTGGCACCTAATATAACTCATTACCCTAATTGCCCAACATGATTTTCGAATTAGCATTATACATTTCCAAGGCATTTCTTGATTAAAGCACTGTATTGTTAAATATCTTATGCAAGAACATGTATGATCAGATGCATGTATACCATCAAACAACTGACTTACTTGTAAAAGGGTACGTGGGTTTTAAATTAAAAACTTTATATTCTTTAAATGTTCATATGAACAGTTTTCATTGGAATTGGATAAAGGGAGGTAATTGGCTTATTATTTTTTAAGGTATATTTTCTAGCAAAATGCTCAATATCACTAAAAGAATTGCAAAAACAGAGAAATGTATGTTTAGTTTTGGATTGAGTATTCGGTCAGACCAATATTGTCTATAATTTGACATTTTTTTTTATCTACATGTGGAAAAACAGTTTCTTATTGATAAAATGGGGGTAGCAGAGACTTTTACATGATTATTCGTGATGTACATGTATAATTACATGATATTTTTCAAATCTTTGATGCTGTGTCATTATGAAACGATAAAATCCATATTAAATGAATTCTGGTTATTTTATTTTTTTTCGGGATTTGTTTTTTAAACTACTTACAAACACAACTTAATAAGCAAACTATTGACATCCACCGTTCTATGTTAGTATAATATAATGAAAAGAGTGGAAACCGCTCGTCTTGCTAGCACATATGGAGTTTTCAAAAATTAGACGGTAGACACCTTATTGACGCCTGTTTTTTTTCTCTGAAGATGTGCATATATCCTTAAAAC
>SAYR01069973.1:607067-657277 GCA_004382745.1 Argopecten irradians irradians
ATGTTTCGTATTTATGGAATCGATTTCATTGGGGAAATGCGCTACATTGTCGACAGCGATAACATTTCCGTTTACCGATGGTATTATGCATTACAACTTAAGGACCTGTTACATCTACCATTGAATTAATAAGCTACATTTTGTAGTACTATGACAGAGAACCTGTAAGAAACCTTTAAAAAATACAAAAGGCTCCAGGGGCTTGTATTCAGAACAATTTGTTTTGATAGATATTAGTGAATCAGAAAATGTTAAGGAATTCTATGGGGATTTTCTTTTACTTTTTAAAATTTTATTCCAATTGCTGTCCAACTCCCGATTATTGTGCACCTACACTTTTTTGTATTTGCAAACTACACAAATGTATGTGACCATAGTGAAAATATCGGAAAAAGGAAAGTTTGCCATTTCAAGGTCAAATCTTGCGTATTTGGTCAATTTCTACAAATTATCAATATCGTTTATGACACCATGATGTTCACTTAATAATACAATATAAAACAAATTATTGAACTTAGGGTATATATCATTTTGTTATTCATTTGTTGATCAATTTTTGATTTGATTGTTTTTTTATTAATTAACGTCCTACCAACAGCTATGGTCATGTAAGGACAGCCTCCCATGTATGCGGTGTGCTGCGTGTTTGTTGTGCGAGGAGCGTGTTTTATACTGCCGTATATTTATGTTGTGTCTTCTTGTATAGTGGAACTGTTGCCCTTTACTAGTGTAATATCACTGAAGCAGACCGCTAAAGTCACCAAGCAACACACTTCACCCGGTCACAGTATACTGACAACGGGAGAACCAGTCGTCCAACTCCTTATATGCTGAGCGCTAAGCAGGAGCAGAAACTATCACTTTTATAGACTTTGGTGTGTCTCGGCCAGGGGACAGAACCCAGAACCTTCCTCACAGGGTGAAAGCTCAAATCAAGGCCAAAAGTGAGGCGGTGCCAAGGAGGCATTAAGAAAGATAAAGTCAGTTAGGAAGAAGAGAAAAGATAAGATCCTAAATATAGTCGCCTTTTACGATCATGCAATAGGGGCAGCAGGTACCATTCTATCGCCCTACCTGAAGTTGGGATCTATTGTTAGCAATTTTGATAATTTGATTGCAAACTTCAGTGTTTGTTTGATTAATTAGCGTCGTATTAACAGCCAGGGTCATGTAAGGACGGCCTCTCATGTATGTGGTGTGTATATTCAAGTTGTATCATCTTGTATAGTTGAACTCTTGTCATTTTTAAAGTGCCATATCACTGAAGCATGCCGCCGAAGACACCAGGCAACACACCCCACCGGTCACATTGGTTGGCCCAGTCAACCCACTCCATTAATGCTGAGTGCTAAGTAGGAGTAGAAACTACCACTTTTATAGACTTTAGTGTGTTTCGGCCAGGGGACTGAACCCAAAGCCTACCTCACAGGGGCGAGCGCTCAACAGAAGACCAAAAGTGAGGTGATGTCAAGGGAGACGTTAGGAAAGATAAAGTCAGTTAGGAAGAAGAGAAAAGTTAAAATCATGAAATAAGTCGCATTTTTACGATCATGCTTAAGGGGCAGCAGGTACAATCATAACGCCCTACCTGCAGGGTATGCAAGCTTCAGCGAGTTACCTAATGTAGCACTATGATATGGGCATGAGTTCCACTTTTACACATAGACATAACACAGACATACTGCAGTCTCCCAAATTATGTACTCACACACGCAGAATATTCAACATAGGGGAGATGCTTATCGTCCTTAAATGACCATGGATGTCAATTTGATGTCAACAAAACCAGCCAATTACAAGGGCGATATTGACCCCTTGTGACGTCACAATAGTAAATAATTCTTATGGTGAAACATAACTATGAAAATATTTGAGCAAACTTGAATGACGTTACTGCCGAATTCTGTGTGAAAGATATCACTGTCGAGAATCACGTGTGTTTAATAGCCTATAAATGGTGAGGCCAGGCACAAACAAAATGTCTACCGAGAAGTCCCACGAGTCATATCCCACGGCAAGACATTATCAAAAATGTTCGGAATTAATTTGAGATTTCTTTGGTGTTTAGCCTCCCGATTATCTAAATATTAGCGAAAATCGAGGCAAGTGTGGGGGTCACAATTTGAACATGGGTAGAGTTGACAATACTGCCATTATATCTGGACCATGACCTGACTCGTGGGACATTACGAATTACTGTTTTGTTTCTTCTCAAGGTATTAAACAAAACATATTCGTTTTACTGATGTTTATTTATAATTATGTGTGTTTGTGACACAGGCTGCTGACAACTAGGACAAGATTAGCCTCGCTGTGGGAAACCGCTACAGAATGTGATAGTTCAAATACATTATAGTTGATTGTTTTGGATGACACCAGTTGTTTTAAAATGTCAACCTGTTGTCAAATCAAACTATTGTCGGATATAGTGTATTACAAGTGTAATCTCTTCGCTGAACACAGACAGTGTCTGGATATAATACTCTATTGTCCAAACACAGTATTTGAAATTATGTGAATTGTAAACAATATTGGATTAATGTGAAGAGAAGAATCATAATGCGTATACCATCAAGTTACTGAGAGAGTTGTGGCAAATTCCGTGTGGAGAAAAAAGGTATGTAAGCTTTTTTTTTCTCTAAATGGAAATAATTTAAAAAATCAATGTGTTTGTGTTAGATCCAGTACAGCTGAGTAATGCACATAACTCACAGAAAAATATCGCACATATACTGTAATGTTGTTAAATTTGTGGATGTAAATTTTCGCAATTCACTGTTTAGAAAGTATCCGCGGAGGTTTATTTTCGCAAATTATCTTTGTAGTCTTTGAAACCGTCATTCATTCGAAGTAAGTAAACAATGTTTTTGATATATTTCGTAAGGTATTAAATGTGACAAATTTGGATAGATCCGCGAATTTTGCGAAATGAAAACCCCGCGAATTTGATCAACTATACAGTATAGATCAAAGTAGTTTATGTGTTTCAACGCTTACAACTCTATCTTAAATATGCTTTTGTGGCAGATGATTATTGAATGGGGGTTGGTACATTGTGACCTAGTATAGAGATGTGAAATGACTACCTTCAAGAATTAGGTCGGAGTGTTATGGAAATTCTTCAAATCTTTCACTTTTATAAAACAAATATGAAGTATTTTTGATTATACTGATAATTTAATTCTTCCTAAGTTACACAATATTTAATGAAGTTGAAATCCAGAAAACGAAGTGTAGATATCATATAGAACTGACCCAGGGATGAATGCTCCGACCTTCACCTGCACGTGATCTCCTTGGTGAAGTTTAACCACGACTGTCTGTGACCCTGACCCCGGGTACTCCTTGTTTCCACTGTATGTAAGCCCCAGATCAGCTTTGTTACTACGAAGAATGGTCTCGACGTAGTGATCAGCTGTTACCAATGCCGACCAGGAGAACACATATACTCCTGACGATGTGCACGTAAAAATACCGGTTTTGTTGTCATATGCCAAACCGTCGTTTGTCATAACGACATCATATATTATGGTTTGTTCATGGGACTGCACTACAAGAGAGTAAAATCACTATAATTAGTTGGTTGACATTTCAGAATATATCAGTAAGTCATCTACGTCATCACTAACTAACAAATTGGCTGTTATGGAGTTTTATTGATGACACTGGAATCTATCGAAATGATACAATTGGTATTTTGATTTTTAAATACTAATTTAATATTTAAAAACAAAAAGATTCATTAAACATGTGTACGCTACCTTCGAATTTTTGTCCAAGTCGTGCATAGAACTGAGAGTCGGATAGCTTTGGTCGAGTTTGCTTGTTTGTATCGATATAATTATATGTATCTTTTAGAAGGAAACGATTAGTCCTTCTAGTTTGATTGGTTTTGGATGATAGAATCTGTTGAGACTTGAGTAGAGTGATCTCCCTTAAATTTTGATCAAGCAGCTTCCGGTTATCCGCGTCACGTTGTTGTAAATTCCTCATGTTTACCTGTAACTCAGCAATAGCTTCCTTCATTTCGCGGTTTTCATTTCTTATATTACTCAGCTCATCTCTCATAGCAGTCATATCAGTTGTACAATCGGTATATTCCGGATTGGATATCTCCGCCACGCCCCTTTCATATATTACATTGTCCGCTGATACTGCATTGAAAAGAAGCAGCAAAGAGAGCGAAGAGATCATGGCTACAGAATGGGTACGTATTGGTATATTCTATTATCTACCACGTTGTACTTGACCTTCACCTTCCTGTCACTTTGATGGCCTTCACTTTCCTTATCAGTGGTCAGTGTAGCACTACTATATACATATACAGCGAGTTATTGGCGATAAGAAGTTTAAAACAACAGCAAATGTTTTCCTTAAAGGTATTAAATTTTGTATACTGTACTCTGTTTCTGTAAATCGCGGCATGCGAACAAACAAAGGCGTAAATGATCTTAATTTCGATTTTGATACCATTTTGTATATTTCTTCTCGGCCCTTTCATTTCGGCCGTCGTTTCTCTATTATGAATTAATGTAAAGCCTCATAAGAGCGCTTTTACAAACAAACCAACAAATATAAAAGTGCAGCAATTCTATATATGAACACATTTATTGAAATTCAAAATATTTTATAGCATGAAGTTATTTTTTCAACTTTTCTGCTGAAATATAAGAATAAACCTTTACTCTAATTATAGGGGTATATGACCCATATATCTTCATTGTTTTCAGACCCGGGTAAAATGTAAATTAACCTGATATAGTTTTATTTATTTCAGAATGTCAAATTATACTATATGCCTCTATGTATAAAATGTATATATACATACATTCATATATAATGATATTATATTATAGGATCTAGATCCGCGCTCAAATACATGTATATACATATACGGTACATACGAGTGATTCTCGCAATTCACCAATTTAAATATATTTGGGACATGTAAATAACTTAGTCATGTATTTTCAAGTGTATTATCACAACTTGTTCGTATTTCCACGGGTAAAGGAAAACCAACTCGAAAATTTGGCGACAATATTATGGAGTTTACAATTTCCGTTTACACGATGCTCTCGGCTATATTCTAGTGGAGGTCAGAAACAAGAATGGAGGGAAATACAAACCTAAAACTATTTACGAACATATATATCATCATAATGAGGATGGAAAGAGGTATCTGGAGTATCATGAAGATGTATAAAAAACTAACACCGGCGGATACTACATAGGAAATTATCCTCAAAAGTCACCAGGTGTTACGAAAATGTTCATCAACCTGAGAGATTTGCTATCAGGATTTATCAGCATTACATTAATCTAAGGGAAGATTGTACTATTTATTTTATGTACTATATATACAGGATTTCATCTATTGTTATTTCTGTACGTTAACTTTAAGATAATGGGAGCATTACCTGGAACTGTCTTACATGTTGCCTTTCACTGTGTTATATGAGACTCTAATATAAGACAGTAAAATACAATTGCATCTCACTTAATTTTTTGTTTTACAATTACAGACCTAAGGATGGGAAGTGTGGTGCACTCTATCTTCATCCCCGGAAATATTCATTGGAGGACTGTTGGTACTGTGAACTCCCCTGTAGGGATACACCAGCTTCAGCAGACTGTCGGCCGAATATGTAAAACTGCTTGATTTTCTGGTGTTTACACCAACCAGGGCGACGGCAGCAACTCGTTTGTATGCAGCCGGGTTAAATTAACAACTTGTAGCGTAAACAAACCTGGACATCTATTTTCAGCCGTCAGATCAAATAAACGGACTTGTAGTGAACATTGAACATTTTGTTAATAATGTGGTTCAAGGTGTTTCAAATTCAGATTCGCCCCGCAAAAAAGTGAAAGTGCTCTGTGAAAACAAGAATACTTTAGTAATGTAAAACCCTAAGGCAGCTTTAATGCTGCTGATTTGTGCTTAAAATTAAATTCTTGGAACAACACACAGCTATGGTATCTACATTGAATTTTGTGAAATTTGTGTTCTTTCAACAGGTGGATTAAAATCTGTTCCCCGTCATTATCTTTTGAATTTACTATGGAATATACACTAAAATTTGTTTTTTTAAACCGTTGATTAAAATCTGTTCCGTGTTTCTAGTCATTTTATTTGGATTTTTTTTTTTTTGGAATAGAATAGTCCTGGCTGTTTGTTGTGCGTTTACAGAGTCATAAGATTATGCCTGGAGGCCTAGTTACCCGTATTGTGTAACTCCACTATAAGTCAATTTTTACTGTCTTATAAATGACAGCCTTATATCAGAGTCACATATAAGACTGTAAAATGTATCATGTAAGACAGTTACAGACAATACTCCAATGATCTGGGAGTTAAAGCACGGAAATAACAATAGATGACATCACAGCTATGTTTTATGTAAATAATATCTAAGTTAACAAAATAAAAAGTACTGCGTCTACTCGGATTGATTTGGGAATATCTCGATGGTCAATGGGTACCTTGTGACCATGTAGTTTCCTACTAAAATATACGTTTTTAATCAATAAAGTCTTAACTTCGACTTTATGTTGACTTTTATGCTAGGCAATCAAGAATGTTATCAATAGACGTGTGATGAAATACGGTTGTATTACCATGCTATCTGGAATCGCTGTCCGCTCTATTTTGTCTGTTAGTCTCGCCGTCAAGTAGATGCTTCTAATGTTAAGCTATATGTAAATTAAGCGTTCTAGGGCCTAGGATTATTGTAAATAGAGGGCGCTAATGTCGTTGCCCGGCAGTATATAAAGCCGCGGTTTCAGCGAAAGTTTTTCTTTTCGTTGGAAGAGCTGTTAAAGCGAGAACACCTTCTAGTTAATACAAGGTTAATATAGATGTGCCTGAACAAGGCTTGCCTATATACGTCAGTTGATAACAACTTACGGTAGAGTTGAGATCGGAGATTGACGTGCCTGAATAAGGCTTTCCTCCTCCGCGTTAAATACTCTGGAGAGTAAGTTGTAAACTGAGCCTTGGGATTGCTCGTTGAATGATTGCGTTTACGTGAATCATTGAGAGTACTTGTGATTACTCTGTGAGTACTCGGTAATATGTAATGATTGTGTGTGAATCATTGCTGGAGTGATTGCTCTGAGAGTACTCGGTAAACGTGAGTGCTCAGTAGCAGTGAGTACTGTGAGTACACAGTGATTTTGAGTACTCGGTAGCTCGGTTTTGTTAGGCCTTAGGGAAAGGTTTATAATAGATAATATTACATTGATTTTATCGTAGTCTTGTTATATATGTGCTAGTAGGGATTATCGAATCATCCGAGGTAGGGGAGACTACTCGCATAGGCTTATAGATCACTCAGCATTTAATTATTATTCTGATCTGTATGATTTATGCTGTTTGTATATTTTGTAGTTAAGTTATCATGATCACTCGGAGGCACTGAGTAATCAGTAAGATTTATATTGTTAATCATAATATTTAGGGATTAATAGAATCACAGCTAGGTCAGCAATGTATTATTTGTATATATTTGCACTGAGTAATTTGATAGGAACAGTACATAATGTAGACACTGTATAGATCATCAGTTAATTGTGACTGTTACGGACCCGGTAAACGTCACATAATTTGGTGGCAGCGGTGGTGATCTTGTCTATATTTTTGTGTTGTTCGATTACTCAGTTTTTAATAAAATCTGATTCTAGATTTAACTGTTATATTGTTGTGAATATGATTTCTGATGAGACATCTCGCACTCAGTTGAGAAATTCTGAGATGGATTTTGGTGAAGATAGTGGACAGGGATTTCACTCTACACTAAAACTACAGATGTCGAAAGGGAGCAGTCATTATAGAGATTCTGGTATAACATCTATGTATGCAGATGGCAGAACTTCTGAGGTAAAGGCAGATATTGCTGATTAATATAGCAGTATGAGCACGCCTGAAGATATTTCATCTAATGTGATTGATAGGGAGATAGAGAAAATGCAGGAACAGTTACGCCAACTAGATGTTCAGAATCAGAGCCTGTGTGAGTCTGCTAGTCAGCAAAGACTGAAGAAATCATCACACAAAGGAAATTTTGGAGTCCGAGGTAAAGGGGAGAGCACTCCTAAGGTGAGATTCTCGGAGAACACACATTCCTCGCGATTTGATGATGATAGACCAGACAATGTCACTTATCGAGATAGAAATCAAAGAGGTACAGCTCGATTTATCGAGAAAGAAGATGTATCGAGCTATTATTCCCCTCAGCGGAGGAGAACAAATCAAAAGTCGATCGCTGATTTGGGTGATAGTGATTATGAGGACCAATCATTGAGTAGGAAACCCAATGTAAAGCCTCTACATATGATGGCACGACACCATGGAGGGATCATTTTGAGATATGTGCTCGAATTAATCGCTGGTCAGAGTACGAGATGGGACTATATCTTGCTGTGAGTTTGAGAGGACAAGCTCAGGGTATACTTGGAGATTTACCTACCCGGAAGCAAGATCACTATTTCTCATTAGTGAGAGCTCTCGAGCAAAGATTTGCCCCCCAAATCAAACTGAATTTTATCGAGGACAGTTGTTAGAAAGGAGGCAGAGGGCTAATGAAACACTTCCAGAGCTGGGTCACGCTATTCGTAGGTTAGTTAATTTAACCTATCCAACTGTTGAAGGTGGAGTGAGAGAAACTTTGGCCAAGCAACAGTTTCTAGAGTCACTAGCTGATTCGGATATGCGTATTCGCATTAAACAAGCGAGACTTGAGAACCTTACAGATGCGATTCATCTGGTGGTTGAGTTGGAGGCTTATAAGAAAGCAGAGAAACATGGAAATGATGGTCATGCCTATTTGAGGAATACAAGTACTAAGGGTACTGATGCCAAACATCCAGTAGAGACTGAGAAGTCTGGGATTGAATCCATGTTGAGTAGCATCCAACAGAAGTTAGAAAAGATACAAGGAGATATCAGCCAGTTACAATCGGGAATGAAAAATCAGTATAAGCCCGATCAGCAAAAACAAGGTGGGAAGGATTCGAACTTTTAGCGACGCTGTTTTAAGTGTCATGAAGCAGGACATTTTCGTAGGGATTGTCCTCAGCTCAAAAAGAAATCAGATAAGAAATTGAAGGGAGCTGCTAATCCAGTTAGGACTAGAACAAGAAGGCGCAGGAGTAAACAATCAGCCGGAATCGGAGTATCCTCTGCAGCTCAGGAGGCTGGACTGTATATCAAGGCAGCAGTTCAACATACCAATGTGAAGCTGTTGGTCGATACCGGAGCTACTGTTACAATCTTGTCACAAGAAGTGTATGAGAGAATTCCACAAGAGCGGAGACCAAAACTTAGAGAAGTTAAAAAGGATGTCTTGGTGAACTCAAAGACATTGGTCAGGGAGGATTTATGATAAAACCTGAAGGCTGCAGGGATGTTTACTTTGAGGCAGTAGTTGCACAAATAAGTAATGAAGGAATCCTTGGCCTTAACTTCTTGAGATCAAGAAATGGTCTGATTGATCTGAAGCGTGGATCGCTAGTTCTAGATGATATGCCTGTTGACACAAAGTACAAGGGAATACTAGGGTGTTTTCGAGTTGTGGCTACTGAGAAAATAACCATATCTGGTAAGAGCGAAATGATCATTACTAGATAAGTTAATTTTCCTGTGGGTAAACAGATGAAGGATGAATCACTTATTATAGAAGATACCAACTCATTTCTGAAGAATGATAAAGCTTTGGTAGCCCGATCCTTGGTGAGTAGCGAGACTACTGTTCCAGTGAGGCTCATGAATCTGCAGGAGGATCCACAAACCATATACCCAGGAACCAATGTTGCTCATGCTAGTCCTGTATCGACTGTAATGGAGACAGTGCAATCCTCTAGTGATGCACCAACAGGAAAATTCAGAGAAGATTTGGATCAAATATTAGAGAGATCAAAAGAACATCTGACTTCAGAACAGAGCAACAGGGTCAAGGCTTTACTATTGAAATATAATAACCTGTTTGCAGCATCCGACAGTGATCTTGGACGGACTACAGTCATAAAACACAAGATAGAAACATGTGATGCTCGACCCATCAAACAACCTCACAGAAGAGTACCAGCACATTTGAGTTCTGAAGTAGATAGATAAGTTAAGGATATGCTCGGTCGAGGAGTAATCCAGAAGTCGACTAGCCCATGGTCTTCTGGTATTGTTCTGGTACGCAAGAAGAACGGAAGTCTCAGATTTTGCGTTGATTACAGGCAACTCAATACTGTGAGCGTACATGATGCATATCCATTGCCACGCATTGATGAGGCACTAGATCACTTGTCAGGGTGTACGTGGTTTTCTACACTCGACCTCAATGCAGGATACTGGCAAGTTGAACTGGAAAGCGGAGATCGTCCTAAAACTGCCTTCTCGACTCGAACTGGATTATATGAATTCCAGGTGATGCCATTCGGATTGACGTCTGCCCAGCTACATTCGAACGGTTAATGGAGACTGTGTTGGCCGGACTTCAATGGCAGATCTGCCTCATCTATTTAGATGATGTGATTGTGGTAGGGAAATATTTCGATGATATGCTTCTAAATCTACAAACTGTGTCTGAGTTAAAGAGCCGGAAATGCCAACTATTTGGAAAGGAGGTAGTCTACCTTGGACACGTGATATCTGAGAAAGGTATAGCCACTGATGATGACGAAGTGAAAATTGTAGAGCAGTGGCCCATTCCAAAGAATACCAAGAAAGAGAGATCATTTTAGGGTTTTTACGGATATTACAGAAGATTTTTCAGAAAATTCTCGTAGATTGCGAGCACAGACTGACTGAGAAGGGCAGGGCATTTGAGTGGACTGAAGCCTGTCAGGAGGCATTCACTACCCTTAAGAATCACTTGATTAATGCCCCCATACTGGCTCATCAAGATTTTAAGCAGCCTTTCATCTTGGACACCGATGCAAGCTACAAATCTATCGGTGCAGTTCTTTCACAGAACATTGATGGAAATGAGAGACCAGTTGCTTATGCAGGTCGTACGCTGACCAAAACGGAACGAAGTTACTGTGTAACAAGAAAAGAGTTGTTGGCAGTCGTACACTTCGTGAAATATTTTAAACACTACCTATACGGTAGGAAGTTTACAGTGAGAACGGATCACAGTTCTCTGCGCTGGCTGCTCAATTTTAAGCCACCAGAAGGGCAAATGGCCCGATGGCTACAGGTTCTGAGTTCCTATAACATGGACATCAAACACAGGCCGGGAACTCAACACCACAATGCCGATGCATTGAGTCGGATATCATGTCGACAATGCGGGTTTGACCCCATGTGGGAGAACAAATCAGAGACAACTGCAAATGTTGAGGCCTGCAGTCCCGTAGCAATGGTGGATTCAAAAGATCACAAAATTGAAATGAAGCCATCTCTTCAGCAGAAGCCGGAAGATGATACTGATATTGCAGTAGTGGTTGAACGGGTGAAGAGAGGAGAATAACCTCCGTACAAAGAAATTGGTGACCGGAGCATAGTGGTGAAAACACTATGGGCACAATTTGAATCCCTGGTGATACATGAGGACATGATGTATCGGAAAAATCCCCATTCAGAGTCAAATCTACAGGCAATTGTACCTGCATCGGAAAGACGAACCGTGCTGACTCACAGTCATGACAATCGGAGTTCGGGACACCTGGGAATAAAGACGACTTTGGCAAAAATCCGACAGAGTTTCTATTGGCCAGGATTACAGGCAGACGTAAAACAATACGTAATAGGATGTCCGCAGCTCGAGCTCCTATGCAAATGGTGGAGTCAGGGTTCCCATGGAAAAAATTGCAATCGATATCCTGTATGAACTCCCCCTCACACAACAGGGCAATCGGCATATACTAGTTGTATCAGACTACTACACAAATTGGACGGAAAGCTTTGCAATGCCGAACATGGAAGCCCAGACAGTGGTCAGGATTCTCGTTGAAGAAGTGATTGCTAGGTTTGGTGTTCCATACGCCATTCACTCAGATCAACGGTCTCAGTTTGAGAGCGCGTTGTTCCGGGAGATGTGTATACTGCTACAGACTACAAGACGCATACCACTCCCAACCATCCAAGACGAACATCTGCCATATGTGATGATGGCCTATCGCTCCACAGAGCATTAGACGACAGGAAGCTCTCCGAACGCCATGATGCTAGGAAGGGAAACGAGTACTCCCTTAGACATACAGTATGAAATGCCTAGGAACATAAAAGCGATTCCCCAGAATCAGTGGGCTTGGCAATTGAAAGAGAAAATGGAAATTGCACATGAGTTAGTCAGGAAACACTCAAAAGGTGCGATGCTCCGACAGAAGCGTTATCATGACCAGAATTTGTCTTGGACCAAGTTTGAGCCCGGTGATTCTGTGTATAACTTTATTCCAGCCGGCACCACACACAAGGTAGCAAGTCGTTGGCGAGGACCATTCAGGGTACTTGCTAGATTGACAGATGTGACTTACAGAGTCTCATGTGGGTACAAGGGGAAACCTAAAGTAATCCATGCTGATAGAATGAGATTGAAACATCCTCAGATATTGTGTGGTGAGAGTAAAGCAGAAGCTTTTGAGCGTAAGGATGTACAAGTTCAAGTTGATAAGTCATGTTTTGAATCTAGTTTGCCTGAGAGTGAAGAGCACGAAAATGTCAGTGAATCAGAGAAGGAACACTATGTGTTGAGAATGAGTGTGAATATGACAGGGCAATACCAAGACGAACACGACATAAACCGAAGTGGCATTCTGATTATACTTCGCGTTATTAAAATGTTTATTCTGGATAGAGAAATCAAAGATGATGAAAAGACCTCCAGGTACTCGGAGAACGGCCGAGATGTCGAGAATCTATTTTGTATCTTATAGTTATCTGTAACGGCATGTGTTGCTCGGAGGCGTGGGTAGTGTGATGAAATACGGTTGTATTACCATGCTATCCGGAATCGCTGTCCGCTCTATTGTCTGTTAGTCTCGCCGTCAAGTAGACGCTTGTAATCTTAAGCTATATGTAAGTTAAGCGTTCTAGGGCCTAGGCCTAGGATTATTGTAAATAGAGGGCGCGAATGTCGTTGCCCGGAAGTATATAAAGCCGCGGTTTCAGCGAAAGTTTTTCTTTTTGTTGGACGAGCTGTTAAAGCGAGAACACCTTCTAGTTAATACAAGGTTAATATAGATGTGCCTGAACAAGGCTTGCCTATATACGTCAGTTGATAACAACTTACGGTAGAGTTGAGATCGGAGATTGGCGTGCCTGAATAAGGCTTTCCTCCTCCGCGTTAAATACTCTGGAGAGTAAGTTGTAAACTGAGCCTTGGGATTGCTCGTTGAAAGATTGCGTTTACGTGAATCATTGAGAGTACTAGTGATTACTATGTGAGTACTCGGTAATATGTAATGATTGTGTGTGAATCATTGCTTGGGTGATTGCTCTGAGAGTACTCGGTAAACGTGAGTGCTCAGTAGCAGTGAGTACTGTGAGTACACAGTAATTTTGAGTACTCGGTAGCTCGGTTGTGTCCTTAGGGAAAGGTACATAATAGATAATATTACATTGATTTTATCGTAGTCTTGTTATATATGTGCTAGTAGGGGTTATCGAATCACCCGAGGTAGGGGAAACTACTCGCATAGGCTTATAGATCACTCAGTATTTGTTGCTAATCATTTAATTATTATTCTGATCTGTATGATTTATGCTGTTTACATGTATATATTTTGAAGTTAAGTTATCATGATCACTCGGAGGCACTGAGTAATCAGTAGGATTTATATTGTTAATCATAATATTAAGGGATAGATAGAATCACAGCTAGGTCAGCAGTGTATTATTTGTATATATTTGCACTGAGTAATTTGATAGGAACAGTTCATAATGTAGACACTGTATAGATCATCAGTTAATTGTGACTGGTACGGACCCGGTAAACGTCACAGACGTTTGAAAAAGAATAGTTAGTAGATAAGACACCACGTTGTCTGACATCTGATTCGACGGGAACCACTGTGACTTCATGCCATGCCACGTCACGACACTCAACAGATGGTTGTACGTGAATTGTGAATTGACATGAGTTTAACATACTAAATAAAAACTATTTTTAGGATAGTGACTATTCGTCAAGAAAGTTACCCTTTCCCACAGGAACATGTTTGTCTTAGCACGATAAAGTGTCAGCATCAAGGTAATTTTGTGCTTCGTTCGAATACAGTATTTATTAGAAGTATTTCAAAAATTCTCGCACTTCTTGAGTGTCCATTATAGATAAACAAAAGATATGAGAAACTGGAACACGACATGTATAATATACACAACACAATGGTAAAGCTTTTTCCTCGTCCGTAACAGGTATGAGTACACTCTCTGCATGTATATATACAGCAAGCATAATACGGCGCTAGAATTGTGCCTGTTGCCTTACGACATGATCGCAAAGGGCGACTAAATTTAGGATGATATATTTTCCCTTCCTAACGTAATTCCATCTTCTCACGTCTCCCCTTCACACCGCCTCACATTTAGCATGAAATTGGGCACTCGTCCCTGTGAGGTAGGCAATGGTTCTGTCCCCTGGTTGAGACACACCTTAGTCTTAAAAGTTGTATAGTCTCTGCTGTTGCTAAGCATATAGCATTAAGGTAGTTGGACCAATGGATTACAAATTGTGTAACGTGACCGAGTGAGGTATGCTCTCTGGTGTATCTGGTCACATGTTGCAGTGAGATAGCGCTATAAAATAAAACAAACCTATGTAGCAGAACTGTAATGAGCCGATGGCCAGAGACTTTGTAGTGCTATCGGTAGAGCATGCGACTGGTATTCGGAGATCCCGGGAACGAGCCCCGTTCTGGTCGCTACATTTGTCTGTTCTGTTACGCCTTTCAACACAAAATAATTTTCAATTTCTTGTGTGAAAATTGGCATTACAAACGTTCAAATAAGCTCTTTTACTAAAGCTATTTCCTTAATCTCAGAATTGTTTTTTTTTATTTGAAGGAATCCCTTAAAGGTATGAAATGTTGATGAAACTTGACACAGATCTTCTTACAAAGAAATCTATCTATCACTTCATCCTATATTGTTATGAAAGATTATAAAACATAAATGCAGTTGTAACATCTAACATATTACAATTGGATATTGAATGTGGTGTCCATAGTTTCCCCTATTTGTGTCAAACTCCTGTGTGCATGCTATACATACAAATGGTATTACAAGAGTATTTAGCGATCAGCGTTAATTTGAAGACAGAGTTAAGTTTAAACAGTGGATGATATATATCACCTTTCTAGAGCGGGTGGATTTACCTGTATTGAGGTGAAAATATCATTTACTGCTGCAATCCTGGCTCATCAGTACAGTGGTCTATACTTAGATGTAGAGACTATCAACCTAATGTTGGAATAGTAAAGGTAAGAATGAAAACAACATATGATATACATGTTTGTTTGTTTGCTGGATTAATTAACAGCCATGGTCATGTAAGGACGGCCTCGCATGTATGCGGTGTGTTGTGTGTATGGAATGCGGATGTGTTTTGGGAGATATATTTGAGGTATATTCGTGTATTTTTGTATAGTGGAACTCTTTCAATTTCAATAGTGATATATCACTGAGGCATGCCGCCGGTCACGTCATATTGACAACAGGCTAACCAGTCGTCCTACTCCCTGTAAGCTGAGAGCTAAGCAGTAGCAGAAAATACCACTGTTATGACTTAGGTGTGTTTCGGCCTGGGGACAGAACCCAGCGCCTACCTCACAGGGTCGAGCGCTCAACAGAAAGCTAAAACAAAGGCGGTTGTCAAGGGAGACATAGTTTGATTATCGGCGAATTCAAAACACTAGCTAAATAATGAAT
The DNA here is from genome assembly GCA_004382745.1 of Argopecten irradians irradians. NCBI lineage: Eukaryota > Metazoa > Mollusca > Bivalvia > Pectinida > Pectinidae > Argopecten > Argopecten irradians. Next base: position 622,930 of record SAYR01069973.1, read on the forward strand.
TCTTTATCGTTCAATTGTCAAGGTTTTGTGCTTTAAGGATATTGTATTGTGTCATTTGGCTTTTTACAAAAGTTCAACTGTGTTTCAATTATAATTTCATCAAAATGTATCAAAAACGAAAATGAATCCAACAGGCAGTGCCTATATAACAATATTGTTAAATTTTTAATGTTAATTTGTGACCATTTGGGAATCTGAAAAATTGTCAGGTGGTCCTCATACAGATGTGGTCGTCGCTAATGCTTGTTTGACTATATGCAATAGTGATGGATTTCTTTTCCTAAATGTGTCCTTAATAGCATTCATCATATCTTAAAGTTTTACCGATATATTTATCTTGGAATGTGTGAAAAGACAATGTGTTTATCACGAAGGATCAATCGGATCGCCCTGGTCTACATATTTCTCTGTTTCAAGATTTCTTAACGTCTGGGGGAAGACAAAATCAAACCTCATTTATATAGAACTACTGATTTTATATTGTCGCTGAGTTTGGTATGCGGGAACGATATAGTGTCAATAATATCTTATTATGGTTTTTGAAGTCGTCGTCATTAGGTCGAAACCGGCCTTATATGCGCCATACCTCTTTATCAAAGTCATCAAAGTCATTATAAAAAGAGATTTTGAATGAAATAAGAACGTCAAAATATATAAGAATACTTCTTTCTCTTAACAATGAAACACTAAAGTTAATGAAAAAGCGACAAAAGAGTCATGTATCTCGAAATATGCACAGTGTATAGATAAGTCCGTGTTGCTTTGTACGCCTAAAGACATTACGGATTGTATTACAGACTCAGATGGGAATGATACCTCAAATATTGTATAATGTATGGGAACTGCGTCATTACGTATAAAGAAAAGTCTTATTTCAACTAAAATATATGTAATGAAATATTGCACTATGGCTATAAGTGTAGAAAGCAAAGATAACAGAAACGTACGGCAGTTTTGTTATGCAAATCTTTCTGTTTTTAGATCACCTGAGACGAAGTCTCAAGTGACCTATTCTAATCGCCTTTTGTCCGTCGTCCGTCGTGTGTTAGTAAACAATTTACATTTTCGACTTCTTCTCAAAAACCGCTGAAGCAATTTCAATGATTTTTTTCACAAACCTTCTAAAGCATAAGGCAAATCAAAATTGAATTATATGACCCCATCCCCAGGGGGCTGTAAGAGGGGCCAAAAGGGGTAAAATTGACTAAAATTTCAAAAAATCTTTTTCACAGATGTGGTAGAATCAAATACTCTTCATAGATGGAAAGGTCCAAAGGTCCTTACAAAAATTGTGAATTATATGATCCTGGGGGTCTCATATTTCCGCCTGGAGAGGGGATCAAGTTTACGATAGTTTATATAGGAAAAACAAATTTATGAACGTTATTCGCTTATCGTTTTTCTTAGGAAATAAGTCAAACTGGGTTAGAATTTTTAGCCTGAGATAGCATTTTATCGTCATATCCACATTGGTCCTGGCCGACCACCAGAGGCCATAACGACGGGCCAAAAGGTTCAAATAGACTTATACTTCAAAAATCTTTCTTCTGCATCACAAATATTATCACCAGATGGTCTCTTCATAGATTGGAAGGTCTTAAGGTCCTTTACAAAAATTGGGAATTTCATGGAACTGGGATCTCGGATTTTCCCCTGGGGAGGAAGTCAAATTTACTATAGTTTTTGTAGGAATAACACATTTATGAACATTTTTTGCTTAGTTTTGATCGGAAATAAATCAAACTGGGTTAGAATTATTAGCTTGAAATAGCATTTTGCACCATATCTATATTGGTCCTAGATGACCCCCAGGGACCGTAGGGGCGGGGCCTTAATGGGTCAGAATGGCTAAAATTTAAAAATTCTTCTTCTGAATTCACAGGTTTGATGGAACCAAATAATCTTCATAGATTAAAAAGTGAAATGTATAGAATCACTGACACTGACTGGCTTCTAGTTTGGTTTTGTTGTTAAACGTTGCCAAAGCAAATTGGAATTGTAACTATAAGGTTTGGTTACATAATACACTAACTATCAAAATGAAAAACAAAAAACAAAAATTCTAATACGTATGTTCAATTTTAAGGTTTATTCTAATTCTTAAATACTTTTACAGATTTGAACTTTGCAATGCTCTTTCTGTATCAGCACTCAATTGACCGTCAAGGCCTCTTGGGCATCTTGTTTAATGATGCTGTTTAAGAGATCATGTGGCGTTCATTTTTACGAATATAGCAAGAAGTGATTCCGCTCTTCCTAGACAGGTCTATATCATACGCTGTAGCAGTTTTCACGAGGGCGACCGGATTTGTGTAGAAAAGGATATATAATGTATTATGTGCTTTATTTAAGAATTGATATCATTATTAATTTTTAATTGCATAGGGGTTGCGAATTCTCAAAAAGTTTGTAAATAATTTGTTTTCGTAACCTGATAAAAATAATATAAAAAGTGGCACCAATGCTTACGATGATTTCATCAGCCTACATGACAAAATCAAATGCGTTTTGATATTACGATTCCGATGATTTATTAAGGGACTATTTTCCCAAATCAGTACACGAGATCAATGTATCTAATTTGATGTATACAGTTGCATATTACAGAGATACAAATCTGTATCTGTAATCGCGGGTTGGTATTGGTTATGACGTCATTTGTTCGCGAGCGTAACGCCATATGTTTTTCCAAGAAAACGACGCGAGTTTCGCTCACAAAATAAGTACGTCACAGTTGATACCTATGCAATGTTACTACCCGCAAGAGAGGTAGCTCTGCATTGTGCAAAGACGGAATATATCCAAATATTTTCAATGTGTGTTAATTGATATTTATGAAGATATATGTACATGCATACAAAGTTGTTCTATAATTAGTATAGAAAATATACATGCAAGTAGAAGTCATTTAGGGTAAAATACCTCTAGATCAATTTATTGAATGCTAATTTTTTGAAAATATCAAAGTAAACACAGAACCTGAAAAAAAATCCCATTTTCTTTCAGTTATTATTAAACTTGTTTCATTGGATAAATCTGAATATTATAATCAAAATGGAGGAGTTCAAGGGTTTTATCTCCCCTGCAGACCGGAAGGAGATGATGCGAGCTGAATTGAAATCAACAGGTCATGACCTAGAATCTCAGAGTGGTACAGGCGCTTGTAAACCGAAATGTATGAAATATTCTGAAAACATTTCTTGTTTCACGGTATTTGTCAGTTTGGCGGGATTATTTACATCAACAATTAATGTGTACGTGATGTCACCAGTGACCACACTGGAGCAGTATTGTGGATTTTCTAGTTCTCATACCGGTTTTATAATGAGTTGCAATGATATTGGGTTTCTTTAAGCGATATTTTTGTCAGCCATGCCGCCAGGAGGGTTCACATTCCTAGAGTTTTATCCGTATCAACAATTTTGTTCGGAGTATCGGGGATAGTATGCACAACAGCCTGTTTTCTTTCACCTAGCTACCTTCATGACTGAAGGTCAAGGACTCCTAATAGGTCAAGATAAAGGTCAAGATCTATCCATCAATTTCAATGTTACGTCATCAGTAAAAGGGGGGCAAATCTGCGATGGGACAGACAAGGAAGATTGTCTAAATGTTGATGAAAATATTGTGAAAGTAGGGGCGCCGACAAGTTTCACTCCTGTGGCGTTGATAATTATAGCGATTGGAATGATACTTCAGGGATATGCTAAATCTCCAAGGCAACCGTTTCTCACGTGTTACATAGACGATAATGTGAAGAAAACTGACGCAGCAATGTATCTTGGTAAGGTATTTTTTAATCAGTTCTTCAATGTGTGTCGTCGCAGATTTACTTTGCACAAATCAAAAGCATTTCAAACTAATTTTCGTTCATTCTTTTTCAAAGCGTTCTAAATATTTTAAGGGGGGAAAGAAGAAGGACCGAACTCTTTATACTAAGTGTTTGATTTATTCTTCTTTGATTAAACATACCGTGATAATATGAACATAAAGGTGACGGATTACGATTTGTATCTTTTAGAATATGGGCAGACAATTAGTATTTTATTCTTCATTAACAAAAGTTGTCATTCTTTAAAAGTTTAAGCCCTAAATGGAATAAGGTAATGATTGCGGAGGAGACAACAAGACCAAAGCAAATTATATTATATGTAATTTTGTGTTAGTTTTAATGTCAACAGTTGTTCAAATGAGAAATACTGTTTATGATCTTTCGACGGGGAGCAACTTTAAGGAATATGTATGAAATCAATGATTGTTAGTTATCATCATGGGGATCATTATTTTCGGACCAGCTGTAGCGTTTGGACTCGGTGGGATCTTCACAAAAATCTATATTACCTTAGAAGGTACGTATGCTGGGTTTTCATGTGTTTTGATGAATTTTAAAGACGTTCACGTGCATGTTGGACAAAACAATTCCGTCTTTATAGAACGAATGTGCTTGGTTAAATTCAGCTTTCTTTATGATGGTGCGAAGCATGGTAAATGAGTGGTTTTCTTGCTTTCAATAAGACTAGAAGGAATAATCGAGTTGAAGGTCAAAATATGTAGTCCTATCCGAGACTTGCCGAAGGTTTAATATCATCATGTGATACTGAGGGGAAAATAAAACCTATCTTTCCTATCTACATAAAGATATATCAAAGATATCCCTCGTTTTTCTTCTAATTTGTCTCAAATCATGGAAATTGAGCGATTGTCTCCACAAAAATTCTCACTGTTTGAATCTTTTACAATGTAGCTCACATTGGTTCTGAAATTGGCATGATATTTTACCGAGAAAATAGCCGTTATTGACGAACGTCGGGGCGTCACAACATTGTATAGCAAGAGGAACTACGTAATATAGCCTCAATCGATACGTCTATGGTACATAAACAAGTAATACACCCATGATGTTTTAATGGGACAATGAACTCCAATTGCTATAAAACTCCAATAAAACCAGAAAAGGAAACAAATCACAGACTAAAACAAAACAACTCGCCTGAGAAATCAAAATGAAAGAATGTCCCTGTAGTTTTTACACCCTACTATTATTTCCCACAGATATGTACATCACCCCACGGGACTCCCGTTGGGTCGGGGTGTGGTGGGTCGGATTTCTTCTGTTTGGTTTCCTAGCTATTCTGTCCGGAATTCCTGTCTTCTTTTTCCCGCACAGATTCAAACTGAGGCCGGCAGATCAGGCGGATGGAAAATCAGGAATTTTGGAAAATTTGAAAGGTATTGTGTAAATGCAATGATTGCATGTTTCAATTTGTCCAAGGATTTGATACAATATATCAAATACCGGCGAACGGCATATGCTAAAAGATCATCTGTATGTTGAATATTATGAGTTGAATGCCAAAGGCGTAATATGATGTAATATCAAATGACATACAGTTGTTGACTGGGATTGAGGCCAACAGATGATTTGTTGAACCCGAAGGCCGAGGACAACAGTTTGTTTAAGGGTTCAACAAATCATCTTTTGCCCGAAAACCAAGTCGATAACTGTTTTGTTATACCCATTGACTCAAAACCATGCATTCACGTCACAAATTGTAGATGTGACCGTCATTCCGGTCCAACAGCACATTTTAACTGTTGATTTAAACAGTTCTTTTGACCGCTCGACGGAAAGTTCATTTATTGACATTTTTGTCAATATAGTTTATATAGAAACTATTTTGTAGGTATATAACAATATACAGTTGTTGACTGGGATTGAGGTCGTGAGATGATTTGTTGGACCCGAAGACAAAGGCTGAAGGCCAAGGGTAACAGTTTGTTTAAGGGTTCAACAGCACAGTTCTTTGGACCGCTCGACGGAATAATTCATTTATTGGCATTTTTTGTCAATAGAGTTCATATAAAAACTAGTTTATAGGGATATATCAAAGCATGATATATATAGTCTTACTTCATATTATATTTATCTACATGGTATACACCGGCATCGAACCCGACAAAATGCCGTACAATATATGTGATCATGTGAGTAAACAATTTAACACGTAATCTGTTACATTGGTATTGATATCAAAGAACATTAAATACATTAATGTACTGTTATTATGAAATGTGTCGGATCATTTGTTATTTTTTGAAAAGTGGGTCTTCTAAAGGCGTAATGTTATGTACAAATCTTTCTGAATATTTTGAATTGAACGACTTATTTTGCCTTTACCTTTTGAGAACATATTTCACATCAATATCGGTTTTTAGTTGGTATTTTGTTTTTACGGCAATTCATAGCACTTGTCAAGAGTGTTTTTAATATTAAATTTTTCAATTTCAACAATATTTTATTGATAGTATGTACATCATTAGGATCGGACATCAGGCTAGGCCTATTTAAGTCCTCTCTAGTTAATATTTTAAAGTATAAACATGAATTCATTCTGCAATTCATTAATACATATATATTTATATACAGATAAACTGAATTAGTTACAGTATAGTGATAATAATATTGATAATTAAATTACTATTAAACAGTTGAAGTAACCAATATATTATACATGATAGTTGTACATGCATTATGTCTCGCGCTCTTTATTCCAGGCAAGCAATAGCCCTTGTAAAAAGTATCTTATTGATAGTTAATTATTTATTATTACCAAAAAATTATATATGGTAGTTGTACGGATGCTTTGTCTGGCGCTCTTCATTTAAAACCTACTATTTGGTTTTATTTCAGACATTTTTAAGGAGTTGAAAGCTCTTGTCACCAACAAGTTATACATGCTTGTTGTACTGGTTAGCTGTCTGACGTTGTTCAGGATCTCAGGAGTACTAGCATTCATGCCAAAGTATATGGAAACTCAGTTCCAGATCCAGGCCTGGTTCGCCAACATTGTCATGGGTAAGTAATGAATAAATGATTCATATGTAGATGATAAACATGTAATTTAAATATAGATCTGTTAGCGATGATATTGTTTTACGTCAGTTTACATCAGAAGTTTTACGTGGGTAAATATTGAATAAAAGATTTATACTATATTATAGATGATATGTAAAATTAAGTCTGTTTGCGGTTATCTTGTTATTACATCAGTTTCAATCAAGAATTAACGCTTATTATCTGCTAGTACATATCATTATGCAAATACGTGTTAATGTAACTCATTTCGGGTTAACATAACAAAATAATAGCAAATTAGAAAGGAGAAAATCATGAAATATTGAAATAATGATTAATATCAAAATTAATGTCAAATGAAATTTTGAATTGATAAACGAAATTAGTTGTAAGAAGAATGATAAGATAAGTCGAATTCTAATTACAAAGACGTTAAAATGAAAATCATACACAAGTTAGATTAAATTATATAACTTGGATATAAGTGAATAAATGAGCTTCAAAATATGATGACAAACTGATAGATTAGATTTTCCCGCTGTAACAAGGATGCACAACACGAATATATCGCTACCTTTCAAAACATACAGAAATCAACACACAACGCATACAGGGAGGGGGCGTCCTTAAATGATCCAAGTATCACCCAATCAGTCATTAAAAAGAAACTTTTTGAAATTTTAACAGGTTTTGATTATTTTATCAAAGCTGAGGTGTCACTTTCGTTCGCGAAATGAACAACTTAATGATACGCAAAATATTTTACATGAAGATACCTTAGGGTCCGATGCATAGTATATGCTGTCCAGAACATCCGATATATAGGATATATTAGTTTTTGTGGGTTCATGGTATATCTGAGGTCAGATGACAAAGGGCAAAATAGACGCTTTCACTCATTTATTACATCCAAAATAATGAAATATCAGAATAAAATAAAAAAAAGGATAATGATATGTTTTGCAGTTTTCGACTACAGAACTAATTTGTATCAAATACCAGGTGACCGTTAAGGCCCATGGACCTCTTGTTTGACAATAATCAATTTGGTCACGTGTATATTACAGACTATTTAATTGATATCTGGGATGTAGAAGGGATGCTTATAACGTTAGAACGATCTCGAACGAGTTCGAAAAGCGAAGTTATTCCTCTTTGCAAATATAATTATTGAATGTTGTGAACTTGATAATTTGAATAAATCAAATCACTCAGTTTAATGAAACTTTGTATTTAAACTTAAACTGGAAAGATCTCTGACAAGTTCGAAAATCGATCTTTTAAACATGTTAACTTGAGTAAATTTGCAGCGAGCTTAATGAAACTTTTTATGTAAACTAACTTCGGAAAGATCCCGGACAATATTGAAAAACAGCTTGATTCAATGGAAACTTACGCAGTTATTGCTCTTTGAGATTATAACTATTGAATGCTAACTTGAGTAAATATGATCCGAGCTAAATGAAGCTTTGCATACAGACTAACATTGCAAATATCTTGAACAAGTTTGAAAATGAGGTTGGTCAACTCTAACTTATTTACGGACTTATTGCCCTTTGCAATAATAATTACTGAAGCTTGTGAACACGGTTACGTGAGTAAATTTGCACCGAGCTTAATGAAACTTTGTACGTATACCTATTAGATGTACGTGTATGTTCCTAATTCATGAGCAAAAGACACAAGTTGGCTGGTAAATTACATAATTAATTTGTATCAAATATCAGAATGAGAATGAATTATGAAAGTCATTAACAAATGAATTTGGTCACGGGTAAATTACAGACTAGATAAATGATATCTGGGATGGAGAAATGATGCTAACTTTTTTTTCAAAATTCATCATGAATTTATTTCAGAAAAAAAATATTTTGGAGAATGAAAATTGACACTTGTGATCTACAACACATGCCGGACTACAATTTGTAAGATCAATTCATTATAGCCTACTTTTAAGGAAAAAACCGCCCAAGGCAATCACAATTTAAAACTTCGATGAAAAACCAATGCTTATATTGAATTTTGGTAAATTTAGGTAACCATGACCTTGATAAAGGCAATGATAATTGACATCTGGAATTTGCATTGTATGTTGAATAAGAGATGCTGATCATTATTTTGTACATGTCGTATTTTCAGTCTATTTGGCTCTTGATCTTGTAATTACTTAACTGTTTGATTAATTAACGTCCTATTAACAGCCAGGGTCATGTAAGGACGGTCTTCCATGTGTTAAGTGTGTAGCGTGTATGAAATGCATTGTTCGTGTTTTAGGAGACTTGGTTATATTCCTGTTAAATTTTCTTGGATAGTGTGGTTACAATATGTTTATTACATCGTAAAGACGTAATGATACATTAAAGGTCTCATCGGTGTGTTTGCTGGTGCCTTTGGAGTTTTCTACGAGGCTGTCTTGTGTCCAAGCTAAAACTTACACCGGCCGCAGGTGCAAGGATGATTCTAAGCATCTCCGCCTTAGTTCATCTCAGTACTCGGGAATTTTCTGGGATGTGACAACCCTGAAATTATAGGATATAACATACAAAGGTAAGACCGCAAAAAATATAATATTATTTAGATCTTTTTTATTTAAGTCTTTTAAATGTTTCCTAGAATTATGTTTATTTGTTTGTTTGATTAATTAACGTCCTATTAACAGCTATGGTCATGTAAGGACAGTCTCCCATGCATGCTTTGTGTTGCGTGTATGTTGTGCGAGGTGTGTGTTTTGGGAGATTGCGGTATATTCATATAGTGTCTTGTACAGTGGAACTGTTGCCCTTTTTATAGTGCTTTATCACTAAAACATGCCGTCGAGGACACCAAGCAACACATCCCATCCGGTCACATTATACTGACAACGGGCGAATCAGTCGTCCCACTCACTGTATGCTGAGCGCTAAGCAGTAGCAGAAAATACCACTTTATAGACTTTGGTGTGTCTCGGCCAGGGGACAGAACCCAGAGCCTTCCTCACAGGAGCTAACGCTCAACTCAAGGCCAAAAGTGAGGCGGTGTCAAGGGAGACGCTAGGAAGAACAAAGTTAGATAGGAAGAAGAGAAAAGATAAGATCCTAAATTTAGTCGCCTTTTACGATCATACGCCCTACCTGCAGGACCAGTTTCCTAGGAAACCCATAGACACTGTTTGATAAAGTGTATTCCGTCTTTGCATATTACAGAGTTAGCTCCCTTGTAGGTAGGTATCGATTGTTACGTCATTATTTTGTAAGCGCAATTCACGTAGTTTTCACCGAAACGTATGACGTTACGCTCACAAACATAGGACGTCATAATCAATACCTACCCGCAAGGGCAGATAACTCTGTAATGTGCAAATGAGGAACATGAACTAGATTGTACAATTAACTTAAACATGTTCGTGGTAATATCTTTTATGCACATTCCACATACAGAAAACAAAGAGTTAAATGAATTAAAAATGGCCACCGTTAGGTGACATATTTATTATGACAATTATAAAAAAAATTAATAAAATAAATATTATGTTAACAAATAGACAATTCAATCAGTTTTACAAAATTATGTAAAAGGATTATGAAACAAAACATGATCTAGAACATCCCAGTATTGATATTAAGGTGGAGGTTCGATAGAACACTGCCACAAAGTTAAAAATATATCAAAGACGAATTTACAGGGGTTAAAATTTTCACGACTTGAGCAGATATTTTGGCGGTTTTAGAATTTCGCGATTTTCTGTTTTCATTGTGTATACGATGTATATAATAATTCGCGGATAATTTATTCGCAGTCTGAAAAAGAATGAAATCGCTAAATTGTAGAGCTACGTTTTTGTAAGAAAACGATTAATTGTCACGATTCGTTGGCAACTAATTTTGCTGATTAGATACAGTTTTGATTGATGAAGCCATAAGGATATTAACACATGCAGAACACTGCTTAAAGCTTATTACTGCATAGGCAATAAAGCTTGTTTGTATGACATAGATGTAAACAATTATGTACATTTATATTTGTTTCTCCTGAATCGTTCTCAATACTCCAGGGGTTACTTTCATTGTCATTATATTCACCCCAGCACTATCGCATAGTAAAACTGGAGGTAGTTCAGGAGACAATAATTCCCCAAACACAGTCCTTTACAGAAATATCCACTGAAGAGTATAGAGAGTAAAGGATATCATATCAAAGCCACAAATTTAACCACAATTCGTTACTCTATTCTTTTAATGTACATCAAAGGACCAAATTAACTGATCATCCATTGTCAAGAACAGAACCTTCAGTTGTGTTTGACATATTCCAGAGGCTGAATTAACGGCAGTGATTATTAACATCTGGGTGTGCCTGATTATTCAAGGGGATTACTAATGCTTCCGTCCACAGAAAGGGAAATCATTTTAAACGGTTTTGCTAAAAGCATTGTGCTGTACGTTCTGCTTTGGATTTATGTTATTTTGTCATGATTAGGCCTGATGGAGATTCAAACTGTACAGTTGGGTGTCAATGTGACGATACGGACTATTTCCCAGTCTGCGGATCAGACGGCCAGAACTATTTTTCGCTGTGTCACGCCGGACGTTCTGATCAACCAGGGCAGGTAATTCTAGTTACACTTTCAACTCAAATAAAAAAAAAAATTACCTAAAGCCACAATATGAACCAGAATAACCTCTTACGTTCTAAAAAAATAATATTTGATTTGAACAGAGCGGAATCAGCATTTCCCATCACAATGTTTCAAAACTATTCATAAAAAACAAAACAAACTGAAAATAGTTATTATAATATTGCAATATTCACTTTACCAATTATGGAATAAAACTCAATATTCTGTATTACTCGAATGGCGATCATTTTGTACAGAAAGGGATATTTTCGTAAAGCAGTCTTGTCTATTCTATTTAATTCATTGCACAGAGTCATTTGCAGATACATTTTTTTAAATGAAAAAGAAAATATTTTGTGTTTGGACCTTTTATAACAATGTGTCATTGTTGAACGTGTTTGTGGATTGCGCATGCTTAGGAGTGAACGGGACAGCCATCCCAGGTCTCTGTGACTCGGACTGTAAAATGTTGATTCCTTTCATGTGTCTGTTTTTATTTACTGGTCTATTTTCAACCATGGCCGGAATTCCTAGTATCTTATTTAGTATAAGGCCATAGTTGTGTTTTTTTCTGTTTTGCGTCCTCTGGAATTTGAAAAACCTACCAGCCAGCAAGGGAAAAAAACAAACACGAAAAAAAAAACACAAAGTCTACCCTTTGTCTGGAATGCCTACACTTTGACAATTTTTGTTCTTGCAAGCGTTAGAATAGACGATATTGCATGAATAGTCTCCTTATACTTGTTATAGAACACAGAGCACAATATTTAATGCAACAAGTATGATAAATTATTATCCATTAAAAATTGAAAAAAGAATAAACTGTCGGATTGCATATATGAATATGAAAATATGTTTTAGGATTTCTGTTATCAAATTAATCTCTCATAAGAGTTTGCCTGATTCTAAAAGCATATTAAAAATACATTGTATTCTAAACTTGTTTTCTGTTATGAATTTATACATACATATGCAACACCCAAACAACAGTACAATTATTTAAACTTTGACTTATATTCATGTTGATCCTGCTTTGTCATTCTCTGCAACACTTTTCATTGTGATTCATAAATGCTATCAATGTCATGGCTGCACTACCACAACTACACAGTTATATACAATCTGTTAAAAGAAAACTACAACAGAATAATAAATATTTGAAAATTTAATTCAACAAAATAAAAATTAACAAAAGAAAAATATTTCTATCATAATATCTGACTAGAAGAACAGAGTGCAGAATATTAAATTGATATGGATTTATTCATATCATATTTGAAAAAAAATCAATCTATTTAATATAAAAACATTTCAGCAGATCATTTCATATCAAATTTAACCATAGATATCAGAATTTCTGGAAATTTGACAAAAGTATCAAAAATCTGTGAAACACTTATCAAAATTCTATTCAAATTTGCTATGGCACTATACTTTTGAATAAAGTACATCCACATAAGTTTCTAAACCTGTAAAACACCAAATTCAATTCTATTACAATCTGATATGTATATATTATCAAATCCAATTCTATTCAAATCTGATATGTATATATTATCAAATCCAATTCTGTTCAAATTTGATATGCATAATTTTACTTTCTAATAGAATACATCTTAATAACAAATGACTGAATCTATTGAACAAAATTTAGACGATTAAATAAGACTTCCTGTCAACCTGTACTGTATTTGGCACTTCTATATTTGGCACACTTTAATATTCATGGAATGTACAGCATTAAAAATACAATACAGTACGGCAAAAAAAAAAAAAAAAAAGAACACAAATCTTTTATCCTGGACAAACAGACACAGAAGCACATTCATATAAACTATACCCTTGACCCTCAATCAGATCAATTAATGCTCCATGGCACTTGGATGATGATCTTGGCAATATAAAATATGATCAACCAACTATAAATGGAATTAATGTATCAAAACTTTCCTTTATACAAATGTGAGAAAGATATAATAATGTATTTATGAGAATGGTACACTTTGGCAAAACTTACAATACAAGTGCAGGATTCATTGTAGTGACACAGATCTATGCAACTTAATTTGTTTATAACATATACTCAATATTCATTTTTAGTTCTTTCAATATTAAAGTTCCATCTGACCACTTTTAAAATCACCAGAAAGGATTCTTAAAGAATCATTTTTTTCCTTTTTTGTCCTTTTTTCTCGCCTCTCTTTCTTTCTGTGTATCCCTTGTCAAAACATGTGGTACAAACAGGATGTATAGACTGGAACTGTGATTTCTCTTCATGGGTAATGGTTCGAAGGGACTCTCCTAATCCACAAACATGGCAAACTAATCGGAAGTTCAGTCTAGAACTATAATAATTTGCAGAAACTTCTGTTGCACATGTGATCCCGTCAAGTATGAAGCATACCTGGTAGAGGTCATGTGTATCAGGGATGAAATTTGTTCCGCACACAAATGCTACTTCTTCTTCTAATTTCGCAAGGGACTCACTCTGTGCTGTGGTCAGTTTCTTGTTGGAGTATAGACATCTGAAAATATAAATATAAAAAAAAATCTTGTATTTTCTACAAAATTAGAATACTATATTGAAACCTTTTGCTTTAAAGGTATTGAAAAAATGAATAGTAACAGCTAAATATAGGAAAAAATACCTATAAAAAATTAACAAACATAAGTATATAGTTAAACCTGTTTATAAAGACTATCAAAGAAATGGCCTTTACAGCCAGGTGGTCTTTATATACAGGTTGAATTGTGTTGGAATTGGTCATTTAAAATTCTGAACAAGCCACCTTATTAAGCGGGATGTCTTAATACAGAGGTGGTTGCTATTGTAAAATTTAATTTGGCATCTTTAATTTGGCATATTTAAATATAAATAAAAAACAGTGTGTAAAAGAATGAAATGACTGCATCTTAGTATAGGTATTGTGTCCATTTGAGACTCATCAATTGTGCTAGATAACAAACTCTGAATGAAGTCCTTGAAATTAAAAAATTCAATTAACTAATTGTATTCATAATTTATCATTCTAATACTCAACCGAACAACACATACCTTGGTTTGTTGCACTCCTCACAATGCAAAACTGTTCTGACAGTTTCACCAGACACGCGCAGCCCTCGACTCTTTGCTGCGCTTCCAATTGCCACTTTTTTTTGCTGGAGGCTGGGTCTGTGTTCATCTGAGGTATTTTTGCCATACACATCTTTGAACTCCGAGTAATGATCCGGGTTAGTTGGACATGGTACTGGATCTGAAAATATACATTTTTTTTAAATGTATGAAAAAATAAAAATATTTCAAAGTCTTTTGTTTATCGATCACAACTTTGAAGTGTTTGCATTATATCCAAAAATGCATTTTAAGTTTTGAATAAAATCTGTTTCACTTTAAAAAGATAATTAATTGAAGTTAAAGTATAGGTGAGATATGTCGCAAGACATCTAGTTATAGAATTGGAGGAAGTGATCCTCACTCAAGGGCATGGCAGTGTTACACATAGAAAGCTTTTATTAAAAATAAAATTTCTATTTATAATACCTGGCAAAAAGTGAATCTGGTCAAACTCATCTCTGGATCCGCGAACTGGTTTGCAGATTTTGCAGTCACCTTTCCCACACTTCTTAATCATGAAAAAGTACTGTCTTCGGAGGGTACAGTGCTCGATGAAGTCTTGGTAGCTCTTCTTTCCTGAAAAACATAAACGGATATTAAATTTGAGATCAAAGCATTTCAGAAAATGTGGAAGAAAAACACTGAATTGATTTTTCATTGAATCAACTGTTTCTAATTGTAATTTGATACAACCATTGCATATTTTAACTTGATTATATTTATGCATCAAAAAAGTATAAAATATTTATTTTATACATCTCCCAAACCATAAGAGGCATAGATGTCATTTGGCAAGATTAATATAGACCAACAAAATCAATCTCATACAAATGGTAGGAAATAAAATGCAACAGTGTATTTTATGTTGTTCAATTAATAAATATTAAACTTACCAGAAAGAGACTTAGCTGTTGTGTCATCCCGAGAAATGGTTTCATCTAATGAAGACAAGGAGATCCACATTTCTTCCAGCAGATCATCATTGGCTGGCTTTCCGATGACGCAAGGCCTGTCCTTCAGAGAAAGACGACTGAAGAGATCATATAATGTCTCCGTTACACTTGAGAGACTTTCACTCACAGCTTCAGAGAAACCTTTGACTTTCCTCCCTGAATCTCGAATGGCTTTCATTGTGTCGCATCGCTGCATCACTTTTTCATACTGTTCTTCCATTTTTGCCCTTTCTAATGCCACACTTTGCAGTGCCAAATTCATTACTGAGTGCCATCTCTCGGCAGGATTTGTGTACGACCGAGAAGGACAACATCTAGCAGCGAGGAGAACATCTAGGTCATCGAGGAGGAACAGAGCAACAAGGGAAAGTTGTACAGATGGGTAAGTTACACGATGGTCAGGACCTCCATCACTATAAATAACTCTGATGGATTTGTTCATGTTTCCTGTTACACCCAACATTTTTCGAATTTCGGCAGAGTGCCTAAGAGGTGAGGATGGCTGAAAAATGCTATCTTTCAGAATAGTACAAACAGTACCCCTATAAAAAGACCCATTTTCGACTGCGTCAGGGATGTCTGGAATCAGAATGGTGGATGGAACAACTTTACACTTTGTGGCAGTGTCGTGATCTGCTACAAGGAAAGGCACATCACCTTGCATGACCGTTTTCTTTCCCCTAGCTACTGTGGCCATAGGTACCCCAGGTTCGCCTATGGGTATGGCAGCCTTGTCGTCAACACAGAGCAGGACGGTTATTTCTTTGTGTTTCACACAGAATTCTTTGACATATCTAAACACTGCCGCTGCATAGTGAGCATCTGGGTGATCTACATTGAATTGTCTAGACTGGACTTTCAGTTTTAGATTGAAGCGGTTACTAAAGTGTACCGCTGATTTGTGATATGGATTTTGTGGCGAGAATTGTAAGTACAGCCATTTTTCTGAGGGAATGGCCACATTTTCTGGAAGTCTGGATTTGATAAGGTTTCTCAAATCTGGTACCGACATAGCAATGCTGCTGTGACAAATAGTCCCATGGCGGCGATCGTCAACAGCTTTAGCCGCTTCTTCATTTAAGAACTTGTCCATTTCAACCCAAAATTCATTAAAACTTTCAGGGCGACCTTCATTGTTTGACCGCAGGTCATAGACAATGTCTGGGTCTTGTGTGTCTAATAACAACCTTAACCTGGCATGGACATCTTTACTGATCTGTGATGACATAACAGATTGATCACCGGTTAAAAATTGATATAGCTCAGTCATAATCGCTGGGCTCAAATTCGACACAAGAGAAAATCTGCTTACAAATTCTTTCCGCATTGCTCTCGTGTGGAATATTGGTAGATCACCACTGCTTTCAACTTTGTGAATGGTTTCATTGGTTTTCGAAGGATCTGTACCAGAACTTTTCCAACCAAAATAAAGGCTTTCGTATCTACCACCTGGGTGATATGTATAAAGTTCGATGTCAAAAGGGAGTTTCAAACTTGAAACAAAATCAAACCTTCTCTTTCTGTGAATTGGCAGCAAGTCATTTATGAAAATAGGTTCATAGTTTTCTTTTTCATTCAGGGCTTTCTCCATTTCCTGATACATTTTAATCTCCCTCTCTTTTCGAATTCCACCTTTTATGACTTTAACATGAGATGATCTTCCATCATTTACCGATCGTATCGGTTGTAGACTTTGATGGATCATTTTCTGACGTTCGTTTGTACATCTCAAATTATCTAAGTATGACTGTACACCTCTCACAATCTCACTCAAAGCATCATACAGCTTTTTATATCTTGGAATAGACAAGGAATGGCTATGCTTGAGTTTCAAGTCATATAAAACTTGAAGCTTTCTATCTAAGGTCTCTGCATCCAAACGTGCAACATTTTTGTGCTTTTCAGGCATGTTATAAGTTTGATCAAATATTTCAACATTCTTCAGAAAACAGTTGAAAAGTTCTGGAAATGTGAAGCTTCTTGCACATATCTTTGCTAAGTGAGGCAAAATGTAAAATAACATGTCACACAAACCAACTGTAATTGCCTTACCAACAGACTTTTCGAGACCATTTGGGAATCCCATACCATGTTTCCTTAACAAATCTATGAAGTCATTTCTCAGTCTGTAATCGCCTCTGCTACATTCATTTGGATTTGCTCCAAATTTCTGAGGATATTCTAGTAGCACTGTTTTGGACGCCGATATCATTATATCAAAGGCGTTAACTTTTTCGACTGGTTCTTCACATTTGTAATCTTGGAGTTTAAACTCAACAAATCCACCAAACATATCACATCCCTCTTTACAATTTATGCCTAAATTTACCTCGATAGGGGAGCCTGTTTTTGAGGAAACAAAACATTTTATAAGAGTCTTATCAGAAACCGCTATGGTTCTTTTAAACCTTGTACATAACGTGTCTTTGGCACTAGCCAAGAAAAGGCCTTCGAGAAGTTGTGAGTACGTTTGACTGGGATCAACTTGAAATGCATACGGTTGCATTACTATTTCGGCATTTTGAACAACCGAAACACATACTATGGGATTAGACATTTTAACGGCCATCCTCACCCCCTCATGTTTTAGGAAAAGATCTAAAAAAACCCTACCTCACTCCCCTCGATAACCTAGATGTTCCCTCGTGGTCATCATGTCCTTACGGCGCTTGAGCGATAGCGAGATCAGTGTATTTTTCCGCAGTCAGTAAAGCACTGAGGTGACGCTGACAAGGATTGACTAAAATCAAAACCGGACCAGATATTTTTTCCGGAATTTTTATTTCCGGCCGACTTTTTAGCGAGATTAAAAAAAAAAAACCTTGTGTTTGTTTTTGCCTCACTACAGCCAAAAACCTACCCGCACGCGGACGCAAAACAGAAAAAAACACAACTATGGCCTAAGGTAAGACTAAGAGCAAATCAGGAACAAATTGAACAATGAATTTATGATTGAATCATCGTTATCATTACCACCAAAATTATCATCCTCACAATCATCATTTTCCTTCTCCTTCTCATCCTCCTCCCTATCATCATCATCATCATCATCATCATCATCATCATCATCGCCATCATTATCAGCATCATCATCACCATCGTCATCACTATCATCATCATAGTAGTACTACTTCCTCCGTATCATCCTTTTTAGGTCATCTTTATTCAAACGTCTTCTTCTCAATAACCGAAAGGCCCAGGACACTGATATTTGACCTGTAGCATGCTGGGATGAAGGGCTATTAAGTTTGTTCAAATGAATGACATTGACCCTCATCACAGAGGTCAAAAAGGCTTAAATTTAAAAAAAAAACTTCTTCTCGAGAACCAGAAGGCCCAGGGTATTGATATTCGGTCTATAGCATGCTGGGATACAGGGCCTTGATCTCCATTCAAGGTCACAGCGGTCAAATAGGCTAAAATTTTTAAACAACTTCTTGAGAATAACTAAGAGGCTTAGAGACCTGATATTGGGCCTTTGGCATGCTGGGATGAAGTGCTACCAAGTGTGTTCAAATGAATGACCTTGATCTTCATTCAAGGTCACAGGGGTCAATTAGGCTAAAATATTTAAATAAACTTCTTGTGATCTTAGAGGCCTAGAGACAGGATATTAAACCTGTGATATGGTAGGATGAATGCCTTCAAAAATTGTTTAAAATTAATAACCTTTACCTTCATTCAAGGTCAAATGGGTCAAAAAAGGCTAAAATATTTTAAACAATTTCTTCTCGAGAACCACCAAAAGGCCCAAAGTACTGATATTGGACCTGTAGCATGCTGGGATGACGGGATACAAAGTTTGTTCAAATGAATAACATTTATCTTTATTCAAGGTCACAGGTATCAAATAGTTTAAAATCCTTTAAACAACTGTGTGTGACTAACTAAGATTCTTAGAGACCTAATCTTGGGCCTGTGACATGCTGGGATGAAGAGCTACCAAGTTTGTTCAAATGAATACCTTGACCTTCATTCAACGTAACAGGGGTCAATTAGGCTAAAATCTTTAAACGGCTTCTTGCGAATATCTAAGAGGCCTAGATACCTGATATTGGGCCTGTGAGATGCAAGAATGAAGGGCTACCAAGTTTGTTCAAATGAATGACCTTGAACTTCATTCAAGATCATAGGGTTTAAAATGGCTAAAATATTTAAATGTCTTCTTGTAAATTACAAAGAGGCATAGAGACCTGTTATTGGGCATGTGACATGCTTTGGTGAAGGGCTACCAAGTTTCTTCAAATGAATGACCCTTTACCTTCATTCAAGGTCACAGGGGTCAAATAGGCTAAAATCTTTAAATGACTATGTTGTATTGTTCTAATAGTCAGATGACCGTTAAGGCCTATGGGTCTCTTGTTATCATTATCCTCTTCCTCATCATTATCATTATATTTATCGTCGACGTAATCCTCTTTAAAATACCTCATACAAAACTTACTACCAAAAAACCGCTACAATATACCTTCGTTCATTTTCGGTTACTTCCTGTTGATTTTACAGATGCGTCACAGATAAACAGAAGTCGTTAGCCGTCGGCCTATCATCGTTTCTGCAGACCCTCCTTGGTAAGGAAGTCGACGGGAGCGATACCTTCATAAAATATGTATCAAAACTGCAGTACTGCTTGTTAGCCAATCTGACAGAATATTGTGCCACTGTAAATATTGTCCCTAGTTACTTTGGACTGAAGGATAACAATTTTCATCTTAAAGTGATAAATAATATTCTAATCTTTGAAGTACATATCAATTACATGTAACTGTAAAATTTAGGCACCATTGTTTAGCTATGTAACCAAATAAAAACGTTATGAGACTATATTAGTCGAACCATATACACATGAAATATTTCCTGAATTTATGGTCAATTTATGGTCAATTTCAGGTAAAAAAATGACCTGAATTTCAGCTGAAGATTTCTTGATCTAAATCATAGGTCAAATTTCATGTAAAATTCCAGTTAATTTCAGGTTTTGAAATTTTGTCTGTACATGTATGTTCCTTTTGCAATGTCCTATACTGTAATACAAATGTACTGAAAAAAATCACTGGTTTGTTGTATTGTCTTGCATGAAATTCATCAATTACCTCCAGTATCAAGCCAATACACACCAAATTATTTGATAAAAATGAGAAATATTGATAAATTATTGGTCACTACAACCCAAATATCTTAATATCGTATTAGGCAAAGCCATTTGGCGTTGATATTACAAAAAAAAAACTTTTTTTAACTCATTTAAGCGATGATGTTACTATTTTTTAACTTCATTGGGATATAAAAGAAATTTTACTTGTAAACTGTATAAATCCGCGTAGTATGGGGAATAAATATTCGTTTCATGATAACGATTAACACTTTGAAATAATTATTTTCAAAATAAAGTTAGAATACTTTAAAATTGATATCCGCAATTCCATATTACATGTATTTAAAGATGTAAATCAAATGCATGTATTTATATTTTCACTGCAGTCCCACTATATAACCTTACCAAACGCAGTTGGCAGTCATATAGACTATGAACTTCAATCGCTTTTTATGATTCTTGTCATTGTGAGGGCACAATTGTCGTGCCAGTGATCACGGAAAACGGCTGCTCAAATGGCTGTTCCATCCTTGACAATAACGAATGATAAATTCATTATATATGCAAAATACCTTGGTATGTCAACATGAAATTGTAACCAAATGTAAATATATGCATTGAACGTCTTTTGCCAGTCATAGCCAAAATGAATGCCAACAGGACAGAGGCAAATCCAACATGAAGCACGGCGCTTCATGGAATTTGGCTCTGTCCAATTGGCATTCATATTGTTTATGAATGCCAACTGAAAGACGTTCAATGCTTAAATGTATTATATAGGATGTTATATATTACCATATCTATTTTGTAGAAGAAGACTTGTTTTATTCGAAATATGTAATTGGGGTGTAAACATAGCCAATTAATTGTTAAAATAGGAAACTTTTTATTTCGTACATTATATATCAATGGTTATTCAAGTTTTTTTGTTTACGCTTAGTAGCAGGAATAACAGTGGTAACTTGAAAAGTCACGCCTTCAATTTTATTTCCCTGCCCCAAATTGCTGCTAAAATGCTTAATGACGAGTAATTATACTAATACACATGTACTCTTAGTTGGACGCAGATCTAGAGCATTCGATTCATTTTGATGGCGAATATATACTTCTTCATTCTCAAAGAAATTATATTGTACAAGTAATTTGTATTATACTCGGGTCTTAAATCAATAAAGATCTGTATAGATCCTATATCCCTCTAATTGGATTAACAGTTTTATAGTTTTGTAGTTGCACTCTTAAAAGGCGTTAGTTTACTTTACAGATATTTGATTGTCATATTAGCTACAGGATCGGGCACATGTTAATTCTAACTTACAAACGCCCTCCCCATTAACATTAACTACACATATAATATTTACATCATAACATGGCTTAATATTATTTAAATCATATCATAATTATTTTCTTAAAGGGGAACAGATAAGAGAGAAGAAAGAGATAGAGAGAGAGGAATAAGAGTGGATATAACATCAATAGATCACATGTTATTTAAAATCATTGAGACATGTTTTAAATACAGTATACTAAATTTAATTAAAAAGAAACTTTGTACCATCCAGTACAGTTGACACTTCAAAAACTATCACAATCCAAACCTGATAAGGCTTTGTCTTAATTCGTAATATAATATATTATTTACAAATATTATGCTGGATAGTTAAAGACTACTAACATTATTGAGAACTAGTGTAATATCATCTTACATTGGTGTGGCAAGTTGTCAGAGATAACTCTATCCGACTTAAGATTTGTTCTCCTCATATTTGCAAATGGCATTCTGCCATTCTGCCCTATTAGACTTACTTCCCTTTGTTTCCACTTCGCCCTTGGTTTAGTTATGAAAGTTATAAGTATATACCTCTAAACAGACATATACGGATCTATATATATTAGATATATAAATACATGTGCCATCACACAAAACTTTCTAAGTATGTTACATCATTGTTAATACTTTTAGCAAAATACAACAGAAAAATAATGTCTGGTTCCTGATTCGACTCTTCATATGTGTATAGTGTATACATGTAAGTCAACATTACACTTCGGCAAAAAGGCAAAGGACATTTTGGTTGATTTAGCATAGTCGCATCTAGGTCACAAAAAGCAGATTTAGCTTTATGTGTTGTTGAGTCAATATACGGAATTTGATATTCAAAAGTTGAATATTATTGTTTTTGGAGCAAACACTCACAAGATCTGTAAGTACTGTAAAACGTTTCATGTTACTTTAATATATTATGACAGCAGAAATAAAAAAAAATATACTCCCTTTTATTTTTAACGCAATTTTATCCTTTTCAAATAGTACAAAAATCCGATGCTATACTAAGTACATGTGTACTGATAAGCTGTATTGCTCCAATAATTGCTGAGGTTTTGTTATCACTTTATTTTGACCATATGCATCGGGGGTATTTGTAGGAAATCTTCCTATGATAGAGGGTATCTATAGAAAATCTCCTTCCTATGATAGAGGGTAGCTATCAAATCCGCTTTCTGCGATAGGGGGTATCTTGGGGGTTCATCTATATATAGAAAATAGAGGGTTTTTGTCGGAACTGTATCATCACGGGAAAGGTCAGTGACGCAGAAGTTCCATGTTTAGGGTTTCATTCAACGGGGAGATACACAATAACACAAAAGAAGTAGATATGGAGCAAGTGATCACGCCTGGGTGATTACTGCTGATAAACATATTAAGAAGACAGAAACTGGAACAGTTTTGTAACAGGATGATAAAGCTGTTTTCTCATCCGTGACAAGTGCGGGTACAGTACTTAAAAGGGACTACATTATAAAATATAAACAAATAAAACATAACGAAACACTTCTCTAAATGTTTTGTGTGTGTAGTTTACAATGTCACCGGGTATTCGTCTTTCAAAACATGTCATTTATCCCGTTTTCAACTTCCCATATAGTTATAAGATATTATTAAATCTTATCTTCTACATGTGTTTATATGCTTCACGTGGATATTGCACGTGACGTCTATTGTCATTCAGATTTAAATTTGTTGTTAAACTTCGCATTCTGTATCATTACACAAGCTGTTATATATACGGGTAGAGAGGCCTATGTCTATCTAACCAAAAAGACAGCGTGTGTTTAAACAGTGGATTAGCCAGGTGACTAGACGTAGCACTTGTCCACTGTAGGTAGATTTACCTGTATCAGGTGGAAATAATATTTACAACTGTACTTGCCGGGGTTAGTGTCTGTCGGAACAGCAATGGTTATCAGTGCCTCAGTCTGGCCTTCCTCCAGGACATTATAAATATTATGCTTTACGCGGAAAGGTAAGTATATGGTAAAATATGATATAGTTTGCACTTAGATGTTATTTTAACTGTAGAATATATACAAACCACAATTAAATGCATAGTGGATCCACTACGGTGTATTTAATCTGTATGTGCATTTTATTAACGATGATGTGGCAAAGATGTGCATCGACTATATACAGGTGTTTTGCACTAATACACAAATGTCCTAGTTGCAGGCACAACATCATCAAATTTTGAATGTGTATTTAATATTCACTCTTACACACAAACGTGAAAAGCTAAGAAAAGGTAGCGATTAGAACATGATTCGAACTCGTGACCAGCATGTCACCCTAGCTTGGCACTGACGATCGACCCAGTCCAATTTCGCTACACTATCACTGTCGTTATGTGGGAATCAATCCCTCGTCTAAGCCATAGCAAACCCGTAAGCAGTTCAGGAGGAAAAATCCTTCTGTTGCCTTCAGTTTTGCTATGGAAGTCCTGGAGTTGATATAACAGCAGTGATAGTAATCCCTGGAGTAGCGAAGATGTATGGTAGATGATTTGCATTGTCGCACTGGCGCAAATTAAAGTCACACTGTCGAATGATAGAGGGTATCTACAGGATACACTGTTGCATTGCGCATTTGTCGCTCTTCGATTGGTGGAGTCGCCAATGCGACAGTGCAACTTCATCCACCATAAGTCACGGCAATTGGTGACATTATACCTTAAGTGCATATCTCTTGGTTTAGATAATTATTTGTATTCTGCATTATTACGACAAGATTCAGGACAATGTCTCTTCTTTTATTATCTTGTATACATGTGTACATTTGTAAGCCCGCGTTATCTTATCAGTAAATTGGGTTTTCAAACTTTGATACCAATTATAGAACACGTGATGCGAAGGTGATTGCAGACATGCAGCGACCTCTTATTTAGTTTGCTATTTATTCTTTACCTCTGCATTTTGTCTGTCAAATTATAAAATGTTCTATGTAGCGTGTGTAGTTACTTTATTCTTTTGATGTACATCAAAGGACCAAACTTCCTATACTATTTGCTGTCACACATTGCCATCAGTTTGGCTATGACAAAGTTCAGGAGTGTAAATACAGTGATAGTATACCCTGGAGTATTGAGGATATGTCAGAACTCATACTTGGACAGCCATCTAACCTTACCATAAAACAAAAAAAACGCAAATACTGCAACAGCACTTTTTAAAGTTGTATAGGATGAATTTGAAATGATAAGTATCTATCTTTCTAAAAGTAGTAGATGTTTTGTGAAGCTTCACTAAAAACATCATTTTATACTGCTCAAGCCATACAACGTCTAAAATGGTCTTTGGACACTCTGTTGGTTCGAATGTAGCAGGATTCACCGACTACCTAATTATTTTAGAAAGACACAAGACGAAGTCGCATTTTTCTGGTTGGTCCAAATATATATATATAATCAGTTACAATAAGTATATCTTGCATCCACGTGTCCACGTGTGAAGTATGGCATTTAACAATTTATTGTTTAAATTACAAACCACGTCTTAACGAATGGTCTATGGAGACTCTGGTGGACCAAATACATGTATAAATAGTTTTGCCCTGCTAAAGACAAACTATTTACAGATATATATCCAATCCAGTACGACTTCTTGGTCTATACCCCGAGCTTTACTTGTTCAAATTTTCATGAAATAAACGCTAAACGATGGAATGGCTCTTAATTCTTGGCATACCTTTGGTATAGAATAAAAGCCGTTTATTTTAAGATGATATATTGTTATAAAAATAGCATTTGTCTTGAACATTTTAGCAAAGGCAACGCCATACTGGATTTATAAACATCTGATTTGTTTAAGCTGTAACTAATTTTCAGATCCATGTGAACGAAAACGAACGCAATAAGTCTTATTATGTCTGTAAACTATAACAATATACTTTACTATATGGTATAACAACAAACTACATAAAATACCCGTATCTCGAAATCAAGGCTTTAGCTTCCATTGATATCGCCCCGAAGCTACACTTATATATGGTACGATCGAGTAAACATTTACTGCCGAACTGTCCCATAAATTGACCCCCGAGGTACAATTGTACATCCCATAAAGGCTTTACAGCTTCACTGATTTTGTTTAAAATAGTGACAAATATTAAATAAATACGACAAGTACATTTATCTGGAATGTGCTGTATTAAGAAAGCTGGAAGTAATTTATTTGATTTGATTAGTGCAAAACGTAGAATTAATCTGGTGTAGGTGATGTATTAAGGTTAAAGACCCTGTTTTAACTTGTGATTTTTGTATGCCTCTTTATCACTTTCTAGGTGTAGTTGAGCTAACTGCGTGACTAAAAAGTACCTATGCATCCTTCATAGCCTTATTACTGTTAACTCGCTAACTCCAAATTTGCGTGTTATAAGGTCAAGGTCAAGAAAGACGCGATGTGTATGCCTTTATAAAGTAAAATCCGGTCAAACAATGGCTCCTACTACATTCTACACAATAGTAAACACAATGGAATGGCTATTCGGTGAAATATGAACTGAACCCTGTAGATTTGCAAAACTGAAATGTATAGTTTATAGTATATTTTGCCAAAATTTACAAAGAACACAACAATCTACGAGTCAACAGTTATACATATGTACGTATAAGGTTAAGACAGATGCATAGACACTTTGTAGTAACTACACCTAACAACTGATATACATCTGTATAGGCATACTAAAATCACTAGTTTAAAAAGGGGACTTTAACCTCAAGAGGGTCATAGACATTTTAGGTTTATCTAACAGAGATAATACTTTTATTATTACACTGTTTGTCATGTAACCAGTTATTTTAGCTTTACTAAAATCCTTTACTAGTTCACCTGTCAGATGTTTCCCAATATAGTACACGATTGATGTGTTATCGTATGTTGGGACAAAACCTACATGACAAGTTGAGTAAATAGTATATTTTTATGATAATTGTTTATAGCTTCGCTCATGATCATATTGATTGTATAAGACACAGCATTTACAGATAGTGATTGATGATTTAGCCAATTGAACTTAGTGTTGTTAGAAAATGTTTAATGTAGAGAGAGAGAGAGAGAGGGAGAGAGGGAGAGAGAGAGAGAGAAAGAGTGGAGTTGGGCGGGGTGGGGGGGAGGTGTTGAAAAGCAGGAGAAAAGACTTATTACGCGGATAATTGAAAACATTATATAAACTTTGGAATTTATAATTAAATAAAATCAGTTTCCTTTATTGTGGTCTATTGATTTGACAACATATATTTACTAGCAAAACCTTCTACGTATTACTCCATACCGGTACTGACAATTGTATATCGCATTTAGACAAATCGTTGAAAACACGTGTGTTCCTATAAGATTTCTATATTATCATTTGTGTTACTTACCCATGTATTCATTTTAGGGCTTGGTTTGGAAGTGTGGATTTGGTTATTTTTCCATTCTTTATCTCACTTTTTTTTAAAAATAAGTACATAGACAATTTTAATCTTTGAATAATCTTTTGTCACAATCTACAAGAGCTTTCCCTCATTCACGAGCTGTGCCACTATGAAAATTCCAATAAAACAATGAATATCAACATATATTCAATAATGGTAAAGATATGTACACTTTATTAGGAATATAAATAATAAGTCAGGATTTTTTTTTAATTTACATAGAACATATCATACTTTATATAAAATATATCTTCCTTTTTGTAATGAAACCTTGTCAAGATATACGACAAAAATCAATCATGCATGCCACGATGTTTGTTGTAAATGGCCAAACCAATGGATTTATGAGTTGTGGGTTGTTTTCAGACATGTAATGCTATCTCGTTGTTTAAGCATACTTGCAGTATGAATTGCATTTTAGATTCAGGTGAAGACCACTGCTTAATATAGTAATCCCTTTTTATGAAAATAGTGCTTACCCAAACCCAGGTTACTAATATAGATAATACACACTTTACTGAGCATAAGATATACATAGATAGCAGAAAAAGTAAAATATCTTTACTCATTACAATATTTCAAGCTGTTTGTATAATTTGTAATAAACATACTTCTTTCATAAACTGTACATTGTAGCTGTCACGGTGTGTAATATATCTTCAGATTGATAGACTGTACGTTACAATGTATATATGAAATAACAAATCAAATATATAATATATATGAATAAAGCGTTTTTCTTTTCTTTCAGTTAATCGAACTTGCTTAATTGGATAAATCGGAATATTGGCTAACAAAATGGAGGAGTCTAACAGATTTATCTCCCCTCCAGACCGGAAGGAGGTGATGCGAGCGGAAATGAAATCATCAGCTCATGACCCAGAAACTCAGTGTGGTACAGGTGCTTGTAAACCTAAATGTATGACATGTTGTAGCAACATTTCGTGTTTCACGGCATTTTATAGTATGGCGGGATTATTCACATCAACAATTAGTATGTATGTGACGTCACAAGTGACCACACTGGAGCGATATTTTGGATTTTCTAGCTCCCATACCGGTTTTATAATGAGTTGCAATGATATTGGCTTTCTTTTAACGACTATTTTTGTCAGCCATGCCGCCAGGAGGGTCCATATCCCCAGAGTTTTATCCGTATCAACAATTGTGTTCGGGGTGTCGGGGATATTATGCACATTAGCTTATTTCCTTTCACCTACCTTTATGACTGAAGGTCAAGGACTCCTAAAAGGTCAAGATAAAGGTCAAGATCTATCCATCCATTTCAATGCTACGTCATCAATAAAAGGGGGGCAACTCTGCGATGGGACAGACAAGGTAGACTGTCTAAATGTTGATGAAAATATTGTGAAAGTAGGGGCGCCGACAAGTTTCACTCCTGTGGCATTGACAATTATAGCGATTGGAATGATACTTCAGGGATTTGCTAAATCTCCAAGGCAACCGTTTCTCACGTGTTACATAGACGATAATGTGAAGAAGACTGACACAGGAATGTATCTTGGTAAGGTTTTTTATTTGTTCTTATGTGGAGTATCGTTGATAAATTTATTAAATCTATACATGTAGCTACCTACGTATCGAATGTTATGCAAAAAATGTCAATACCTTATATTTGCAAAAATTCTCAAATTAATTGGAAACATTTCATGAAAATGTTCTTAAAACATGATAATAAATTCAAAAGGCACTTGTTTGAGTGATGATTTGTAATTTGCGACAAGATTGTTATTTTTCACTAAAACAATAAAAATATCTCAAGTATTGAAAAGGAAAAGATACGACAGGTTCGTTCTTTCCGAATGTATATGAATGTTTTAGAGCAGAAAATTGAAAAATAATCCAGCCGTCTATTCACTCACTCATTATTTAACACATTATGGATCTCAAAAACGATCCTTCATTTTCATATTAAATATATTGTTTCTTTAACAATTGTCAAAAGCGTCCACTGATGTTCATGTTAACTACAGGAAAAGCGTTGGCCATATGACGCCACCCTGAAGAATGCAACCTTTGGGCAATGAAGTTCACATAGGAATATTAACCCAGTGCTTCAAAATTGAATGTCGCGTTACCATGTATTAGCCAATGGAAAATCAGAGCATATCTAATAAAATGTGAAAACGTAATCATTCATGAATGGCATTGTTACATTAATTTCTTGTAGGCATCATTATGGCACTGAGTATTTTCGGCCCAGCTATAGCGTTTGGACTCGGAGGGTTCTTCTCAAAAGTTTACGTTACCTTGGAAGGTACGTCTGCTGAGTTTAACTGATCTTTCTTATAAATGATAGGATATATCCTATTTGAGTAATGGTTTTGGCTTACCTTTTTTATAATTACATAAGTTGGATCTAGTTAATATGGAAAGAAAAGACATTTATAGTCTTTAGAATATTCTTTATTTGCAAATTATCTGCTAAGGCGGGTAGGTATTGATTTTGACGTCATATGTTCATGAGCATAACGTCATACTTTTCAGTTAAAATTAGGTTACAAATGAAATATTTCTCTGTTATATGAAAAGACGGAATATTAAATTTATCACCAAAATTGATGCATTTTTAGCTCGCCTATTCGAAGAATAGGGGGAGCTAATGTTGTCACCCCGGCGTCGGCGTCAGCGGTGGCGTCCAATTTCATGTTTAAGTTTTTTAGCAAGTTTCTGTTTCGTTAATTGTTTAAGCTTAAGTCATCATAAATGTTTATGATTTTATTTTCCTAATGTGTATGGATGCTGAACGTGATAATACAACCAATTTGGGGCCCTTTTGGGGTTTTCTGAGTCTGTTAATTTGTCATATTTCCATGTTAAAGTTTTTGAGCAAGTTTCTATTTTGTCTATTGTTTAAGCTTAGGTCATCATACATGTTTATAATTTTATTTTCTAATGTGTATGGATGCTGAACGTGATAATACAACCAATTTGAGGTCCTTTAGGGGGTTTTGAGTCTGTTAATTTGTCATATTTCCACGTTAAAGTTTTTGAGCAAGTTTCTATTTTGTCTATTGTTTAAGCTTAGGTCATCATACATGTTTATAATTTTATTTTCTAATGTGTATGGATGCTGAACGTGGAAAGTTTACGGGTCGATCGTTCAACGTTTTCAAGCAGGAGAGGTTGTATTGGCGAGTGCGCTCTTCTGCGCCACCGAGGGGGATCCTGATTTGGAAGTGTCTCTCGCACAGAGGCAAACTTTAAATTTTCCTATTGGCGTTTGAAAGCCCCATGCCAAACATCTGTATCTTGTATCCGTATGTGTTTGTCGTAGATTTACCCATGATGACTCGTTTCTTTTCTTTCACGAAGAGGTACAGTGTTCATTAGAATGAAATGAACACAAATTCTGGAAATATATTGATACAATTTAGTCTTAAATAATGGCATGGTTAATCTGAAATCATACTAATATCCAATAGCAGGTTTGTTTTGCATTAATATATATACTGTTTTTTAATTTAACCAACGCTTTTTGCTGCCGTTCGTTTGCACGAATTTGCCGCCACCCTTTTCTGTCTATAAACTGTTTGAAACCTGGTCCTATAGTTTTGCACTGTTTTTTCATTCTCCCCACTTCAGATATGGTGACGTGTTATATGCGATTTGCAGGTTTGACTGTATTTTTGAAAGTTGTTTTGTTTTTGTTATCTTTAAGTTCAGGATATGAAGGTGATTTGATAAGTGGTGTTGGTATATATTTTTGCAAGTCTCGAGGATTTTTTTTTTGCAGCTTTGTATTCTTGACGAGTGTTTGTGCCTCGTCACAGAATTGGAATGCTTGTGTCATTGAATCACCTTTTCATGGAAGCAGTAGCACTTTAAAGATAAAGCAAAATAGGTTTATTCCTGCTTGGAAAAGTTTAGATTATTTATATTTATAATTAGTTATGAAAGGTTAGAATTAAAGGTAGCAGGCTGAAAGGGTATACACCTATTTAGGAAAGTATGTCATTCTTATGCAGGTTTAAAGAAATCATAAATTAAATTAAATGCTGAAATAGTGAATTGAAAAAAAAAACGCAACAAAACTTACGGGATTTGCCTGGAAAGTGCCGTTGTTAAATTGAAGGGCCTTAGTGCTCTTGTTTACAATTGTCTTTAACTGGTAATGGCATCACATCTGATTTAGAAAATTTTTATTTTTTGGCCTGATCTTGATTACTTTATCTCTTCTATGTCAAGAAAATTGCAAAACAGGACCACTAATTGGTACAATATTTCTGGGCCCATAATTAGACAACACAAATTTTTTTATAGAGAGACTTTCTGGATGGTCAAGAAAAAACTGTTTTAAAATAGGTAGTTTTGGGTTTCAGAATAATTGATATCCTATATGTGAATTATATTAATGCAGTTCTGATTATGTATGTTTTATGCATGGGAAAATTGCATACATTACATGCATTAATGCTGAGCAAACTTCTCAATTGCCCTTCATATTTACTTTGCCATTTTTTTTGTTATGAGCGTGCTTTTTGTTTTATATACTAGAGGCAAATTTATGGAGCCTATCATGTTATACTATATTTGATAAATTCAACGGAATGAAGGGCAATGTGTATAAAGATGACGTGAATGATTATTTTAGTTAACAAATTAATATCAGCTAATGAAGATTATCATTTTTTGTGTTGAAATTTAATGAAACAAATGAGAAATTACTAAATTCCAGTATAAGAGAATATTTTTTACGCAGTTTGAATGAAATGTAGTCTTTAAAAGTAAAAGTCTATTGAAAAATAATGGTTTTTTCGCAGTATTGCTTTTTTTTCTGATGTTTCTATGTACCTGAAGATGGGCCAAGTGGCTGAAAATTTGTGGAAGGGAAATTTTACTATTTAATGCTTATTATAGTATTCTCCCTCGTGGGGAGAACTAGTATTATGGAGTATGATCTTGTATTCTAATATAATGAACTTTTTTTTTATGACCCTAAAGCATCAACTAAACAACTTCAATGTATTTTGCATAGGCGAGAAATAGTGTGTTTGAAGTAATTATTCGTTTACAGGTTTTTGGTATTTAGTATTTGTTGTTGCAATGTTACTAGCTTTCACTTTTGTCTGTTAGTAGTTAGAATAAATGTATCGTAACATCAAAGCAAAACTAATTTATGAGAACTGGATATAATAGTAATAGTTGTTACCGCGGATAATGTTCATTCTGATATGGTGTGTTACTTAGATTTTCTTTTTTGGTCTGCAAGTCTTAGATCTTTCCCTTATCAAACATTTAGTTTGAGAAAAAAGTGTAAAGAATCTTTGCTAGAATTTCACCTGTCTTTTGTAAATATATTGTCTTTATCTGAGTGTCTGGTAAATTTTTGTATTTATCTGAGTGCAATGTAACGTCATCGGGTGTTTTCGAACTTCTTCATTTCTTATAAAATATCTTTCGAAATTTTGATTTTGAATTTGTGAATTTAAATAATTGATAACTTTGATCATCAATGTAACAATTTACATTTTGAATGCTTTTACAATCGTTTTATAATTTGATCATTTAGTCTATTTTAACTCTTTTTAGCAATTCATCAATGCCTTGTGATGCGGTACAAGCCAGCCAGTTTGTACAGTGGCAAAACTGTGCCAACAGCCTAAACAGTTTTGATAGTTTATCTTGTGGATTTATGTTTTAAAGGTTTAAATGTAAACAGTATTATAATCAGTAAATTTGATCTTAATTCTGTTTGAGGCATAAGTTAGGAGGAGTAATTTTCTCCCATACAAAAAATCATCGTTTTTCATGCTTCAATGAATCCGTCTCGCTTGTACTTCACAGGGAAGACATAACGTTGGAAACTTTGGGTATTTTCTTGATTTGTAGTTCATTGGTTCCTAAATGGTTAATGAGAAATCCCCTAGCGCCCGTTAAGAGGGATGAAGTGAACTTCTAACACCGAAAAGGTCCGCCAAGGAAACACATGTTCGGTCCGCTCAAGAAATGGCACATTTATGAAGTTGCTCTCGCTTTCTTGCGTTATACCCCCACGCTCTAGTTTTTATGGCAAGTATTCATTGTAATTTCCAGATTGTTTTGCATAGTTAGGTTGGTGAAAGGCGTTGTACTACGATGTAAGGTATTAATATCGCCCGAAGGGACCAGAGCCAAAAAATTATTATACACAGTGGTAAATAGAACTTTAATATCTACTGTTCCTTATGACTTTTTTTTTGCAAAGTTTCCGTTTTTGGAAAAGGTTTTTATGTTGTCGACGTTTGAACTGTTTGCTGAAAAACTTCAGCGTAAGAAGGTGGGATCTATTTTTCAATGTTTAGTGGTCAAGAGACTCGACATTCCACCCAAAAATGAAAGGCACAGCATATTGCACATTTGCCAATATGAGATGTGGATACATGGTTTGTTCCTTCATGTCGTATTATCATTTTTGGTCTCCCCATCTGGATGGCCCCTGTCAATATTTGAAATCTGCCCACTCAATCCTAGACTGTTTTTAATATTTCACAGTCGAAGCAAGACCATGACAAGAAGATGTCACTGTGATTATTTATATTAGGATGAGTTGATTAAAATAGAGCAAGTCCAATTGCGGTCTTTGAGGGTTTTCATTGTGACCTTTCCGAAGGGTTCCAGGATGACCTATTATCTTATTTTTTGGGTGTTCGCCGAGCCCAGCATGGGTTTTAAACTTTTCGCCTTGAAAAACTTATAGACAGAACGTTTTGACAGTTGCCTGAAATGTTGAAGGCCATCCGTCTATGAATAGAATGATGTTGTGTTTGAAAGGTCAATTTGAAAGCCAGTTGGGTGGTGTCTGTTCATACCAACAAAAGTTATCTCTCTACTTTTTGGATACCATATTGAAACAATATTAAAAAAGAGGAGAACAATTTATAAGCAATATTCACATGATTTAGTCCCGAAAATGCAACGAGTCAATGACCAATCGCGCCAGCTTCGTTAAAGAAGACACGGGGTGCGTTAGGATGTAAGTTATT